>JAKSZP010001600.1:0-115679 GCA_022478985.1 Massospora cicadina
GCCCGTGCACAGGTCGGCATTAAGCGAAATCGCTGTATTTCAAGTTTTTGGGATTTCTCCGTAGGCCACAAGACCTTTGCAGAGCTCCCCCTTAATTACTTTATGGGGAAGGTTTGGGGGTTGTGATTCAAAGGATATGAACAAATTTTTTGCTTTGTTCCATCTGGTGCGCGGGGCAAAATTTTTTTTCCCCCTCGGGGAGGGCAATTTCCACGCAGATTTTTGCTGGCACAGCTTCTTGGGCTGTTTCAAAACCAAATCAACCCAGCCGCGTCCCATGTTGTTGGTGGCTACATACACCGGGGGTGAGGGAAAAGTGAGGGCTGTGCCTCACATGTTTTCCCCCACAGGGTTGGTGACTCACCCCCAAGGAAGAGTCTGATCCCTGTTCCACCTTTGACAAAGGTTGTTTGAATTGAATGTCATGTATTGCGCATGCTTTACAGTAAATACCATAAACCCAGATGGTGTCTGGGTTTGCGATTTTTTTGCAGTTTGGGGTTTCTGGCCCCCCCTCCAGGGCGTTTCTTGCCCTTAGTTGCACCTTTAAAGCGCCCCGCTTCCCCGATGCTCGCCCATGTTGTATTATCTTTGTTATTAAAGTCGCCCATCTTTCCTGTGTGTGATTATCCAAATTTGCTGTTCAAATAAATCATAGTAACTAAAGTGATTGTTACGAGAAAAAAAAGCTGGGGGATGCCATATTTTGCTTTCCCTAACAAGCCAAGAAACTTTATCTAAAATTTATATATTGAGATGTGCCCACTCATGGTGGCCCAGCATTTCATCAATAATAGGAAAATTAAAAAAGGGACATTGAAAATTAAGATAAGAGGAGAGCTGAAATTGGTGGGATCAGAAAAAAACATCGGGAAAACTGTGCAACTTCACTAAAAATTAAAAAAAAAAAAAAAGGAAAGGAAATTTTGGGGGAAATTTTTAACTTTAATTATAAATTTGGGAAAAGGTAGCAGTGTAAGAGACTTACATAGAGTAAATTCATCCATTTTAATGGTGTAGCTGAGGGGATTTCTCTAAACCAGACTGATACTCTTTTTTTTTTAGTACACTAGATGGTCCCAACCCGAGGGGGATTCATAGAGACCTAATACTCTTAACACAACTAGCAGGCAGTGCAGGGATGGTAGAATTATATAATAAGAGAAGTAGTGGGCACTGGAAAGCAACACCTAACTAAAAATTCTGAACAATTAATGTAGCTCTGTCATGGAGCGTGCTGGTATTAATAAGACTGCGCTGGCCCTCAGAATGGGTTACCACCCAAAACACCAGCCAGAATACCTTAGGTTCTAATGGCATCCATAACGATGTATGCAAAAGGAATAGACTACACGCAGTACTAGCTAGCAATTTCAAGATTTGAAAATCATCACCACTAATTATGCAACGGACTTTTTAGTTTTACAAATAAATTTTTGATATTAGAGAATTTTCTATAAAAACCTAAATATAAGGAAGGGAAATGGAGTGACAGTGGTACCAGTTGAAGACCGCTGCCATATATGCTTGCTGAATAGGGAACTGGGACTAAGCGCACTACTGTTGGGAACATTTTTATGGTTTGTTCATAGTGGATTGACATTCCAAATGATTGTTAATACTGACTCAGATCTGACCTGCCCAGTCTGAGTGATGGCTGAATTCACCAGTGGGAATATTCATTCAGCTGCAATCGCACTTGGTGCAATGATGACTATCCTCCAGCGGACAGCAGGTGCATCCATGGCCAGTCCACATATGCCAGTTCCACTAAGTAGGGAAAAAGGTTTAGTGCACTCGTACCTGTTGATCATGGGCTAATTTGTATTAACAATAATGGGGAAAAATTGGATGGGAATTTTTGAGTTTAAGGTGTCTTGTTCAATCTACCTTTTTTCTGGTTACTAATTTATTTCCACAGGTGGAACTCAAACTGGTGGAGGAAATCTCTTGAGGACAATTGCTGCTAATCTGCTGGCAATGGCTTCTGATCACCGTCACCTACTGACACACCTCACAGGTATTCCTCACCAACTCTTGGCTTGTAAACAAAGGTTTTCAGGCGCAATCTTTAGTGGGTACGTAATTACCTACTTTCATCCACCTCATGGACCAAATCGCCCAGGTTGATGAGAATGATGTCCTTTAGCTGCACCTTCTTTGTTTTAAATGAGAATTACTACTGATTCAGACAAAGTGTAGCTCCCCAAGGCTTACATTACCCTTCCTTTTTTATCTGGTGGAGCATCACCACTGGGAACATGGATGAGTGCAACATTATTGTGCACTTTGGGAAACTTGATTTCCAAGATGCTTAACACATTCTGAGGAGGGCGAGGAGTGTCTAGGCGGGCAATATGGAAGGCCTCCACCAATTTTCATCAGTATGCACTATCACAAGCTCTGACCCAGATGACCTTGTAGGAAGGAAATCCCTTCCAGGCAACCAATTATTACATCGATTGATAGGATTTCTACAATTTCAGAATGGCATCCACCTATGATTTTTCCAAACCCTCAATCAAGATTGGTTTGGGGACAACAGGTTTCTTCACCTTGAAAGGGGACAACTGAGAAGTAAGGAAGACTGAGTGCTGTTTCCAATGGGCGGGGAGGGCCAACTGTAAGGACCCATTGCCCAAATCTTCCTCATCCACTAAGGACTAAAACACTTGCTCATGAACATATTAAAGGGAACCTATATACACATGTGGCGCATATTGAGAATAACTAATTAACCAACCTTGATATCATGTGTTGGGAGGCGCTTACAATCTGTGTTCCACTTGTAATCGCTTATTACCTTAGTCAGGTGTTCCTGAACCAGAGATCGAGTGGTCCAGCTATGCTGCAGCTGCTCCTCAGAAGCAAGTACTTTGGGGCAAAGACAAGGTCCAATAAGAAATGAGGGTTCTTCCCCTATGATGCTACTCTGGGGAAGAACCCTGTAAATGAATGGGAGGCATTGTTGTATGCTAACTACACCATGGGAATATCTACATCCCAGGTATCCTGTGCAGCGGAGGTGTTGGGATTTTTTTCAACATTTCCAGCCGTCTAGATTACCATGGGTCGCTAGGGGATAATTCCCTATAGCGAGTGAATTAGATATCAGTTGACCACAATTTCAGGTTAACAATGCTTGGGGATCTTTGGTCATTCACCTGGTTGGATCCATCAGGTATTGATCCAGGTGAATGCTTAAGATCTCATCAGGCAGAATTGCTAATGAAATGGTGTCATCTGATAGTTGATTGATGATTAACTATCAGGTGTACTGATTATGATTTGTCAGGTTTCATCACCAACCAATTAAGAATTTAAGGAGCAAGTTGCAAGGCGAATGATGCCACCTGCAACTAGCAAATCAGTCAGCTGGTTTGTGACCTGCCTTAATGGATAACAAGTTACTTTACCTAAGCAGGTTGGTCACCAAATATGGTTGGTTCGCTGGGATCAAGTAGAAAAACAATATGGACACAATTCTGACTCTTTCCATTTTAGGACATAAAGGGTGCCCAATGATAGAATACTAACCAGGATGGGGAAGACCATCACTGATGAGATGATGAAAGGTAATTAATGGCAACAGCTGCCATTTCATGACTGAGGCGCCAGCCATGGTTGAATGCCAATTTCTTCTATAAATTCACCTAAAAATTTACTTAATAAAAACATTAAAAGCAGAGTCTAAAAGAAAACAGTAATTAGTAGAATTCATTATTAGTTTTAGTTATATTCATCTTATAGGGAATTGTTGCTGTGTACTTTAATTGGGAACTCTTTAGTAGGATAAAGAGTGTCAGGATTTCACCAAATTTGCATATCTCCAAAAAATCCCCTTTCTCAATTCCCCCGATATCATCAGAAGGAGTGAGCAATCTATAATAATCTATCAAAGTTAATGATTAATTGGATCCTGATCAACTGATTGAAGATTCAATTATACAGAGATTAATTCACTCTGATAAATCACAAACTTTAAAAAGCCTATAAATATTTCCTCTTTTCAAAAATTTAATTAGGTCGATTTTTAACCTGTAATTTCCTATTTAGTTTATCACTTTTTGGAGAATCCGCCTAGTGTAACTTTGAGGTTAGACCTGCCCCATTGGAAGTGCAATTCAAAACTTCAAAAGTGGTGCTCACTACAGGGGCTCTCTGAGTTACGCACCAGTGACCACGTCTATCACCATGGATTCTCATTTTCGCCTGACAAGGCTCAAGATCAAGAGCAAGGCAGTATTTTATGATGGGTCCCTTCAATTGGAGCCCAAATCCCAAGATTATCCTCCACGTTGGAAATTTTGGGCCAACTTGGAATTCTATAATCCTAATTTAAGTCTCGCCTCAGACTTTCAAATTCCACCTGAGGCCTTGCAAAATATCATCAATAAATTACTTGAAGGGACTCTAATACCTGGAATACGTTCTACCTGATCTTGTTCAAATGCGGTACCTTCTATATTGTGAGAAGTGCTGCAAACCTCTCAAATGCCAGGGATTGGCTCTGAATAATATCTACAACAACTTGTATATACTACATTATACCACCTGCTACCTGTAGTTGGAATGCACCATTAAGGGATGCTCAATTTACTATAAGGACTCCAATCCTTGGATAATTATATTTCTGAGTTTTTCAAGTCAGCCTCCAAGTTCAGCCGAGATAATTGTGATGCTATTATTAATAATCAAACTTCCCTCAACGAAGTACAACAGCAGCTCATTCAGTTTGATCATGGGATATCAAATCTTATTGATGTACAGTTTCCAAAAAAGGTTCAAGAGATCCAGAAGGAATGGAGAGAGGGTGTTTCCCAACTCTCTGAGCGTAGTCAATCAATGGAGGAAGAAATTAGAATTTGTCTTTTTCAATTGGAACAATTGTACTCAGGAATTCAGTTCAGGGTCAATGAAGTAGAACAAACCTCTGGAAATATGGGCTCTTCTGGGGTAGAAGGACCTCATGGGCCACCTGGAGATGTAGGGCCTCATGGACCTCCTGGAGCTGATGGGCTCTGTGGACCCCCAGGTGCAGATGGACCTCGTGGACCTCCAGGCGCTGATGGTCATTCAGGATCTTATCAGTAAATTAACTCTCTCATGAACATGATGACCCACTTACGTGAACTATTCTCTAAGGTGGCAAAAGAATGCAACCTAACCCATGATGGGGTACCAATTGACCCCCTTTTGACTCTGCAGTCCTTGTCCAATGAATTAATCAATTTGGGAAAGTGGGCCAAGGACACTGATATCTTATTACATGCTTGTGAATCAAAAGGGGAATTGTCTAAAAGAAAATCGAGACTCTGGAAATCAAGTACAACGCACAACAGGAAGAGAATTTGAGCTATCTCGCCGACTAGATAAAAAAGTAGGGCATGAAAACCTGAATTGATGGATTAACAAAATTTTAATGGAAGATGTTGGTCCTTACCCTAAATTTTATTCTCAAGCTTCAGACCTGCCTCTTATGTGTCTACTCAATCTGAACAACCTGGAGTGCATGTTTTGACTACCAATGCTCCCATGAGTTTCAAGCCAGCATAAAAAGGACAAATACTCCCCAGGGGAAGGCAGCATTATCGCCTTTCTATATCTGTATGAAAAGGCATTAAGTGAGGCCACGGATCACTAAAAGATGTCTTACTTGCCTAATTGCCTTACTTGATTGGCTCAGGATATTATGGTTCCCCACTTAATGACTTGCTTTACTTGGGCTTAAGTCAAGGAAGCATTGATCAAAGAATTTGGAAGTGAGCAGACCCTATCTTCACAAACACAGGCCATTATGGGTATACAGCCCCACCAAAATGATTCTATTAAGGACTTTGTTCATCAGTTCTATTGGGAAGCTCAAACTCTTATAGACTGTGGTCAGTTAAACTTGGACAATGCAATAACCGCAGTTCTGTCAGCCTTTACTACTAGGACGCAATTGCAAGTTTATCTGATCAGTTTCAAAAAAAATTTCTGAAGTATTTTGGATATTAAGGAGGCCTTATTGGAGTTGCCCCCTCAATTCTCCAAAAAACCCCAAGTATATGAGTCTCCTAGACCTAGTCAGCCCAAAGTCTTTGCCATGCCTGAGAACACTAGAGCGATCCAGTGTAATTACTGTCATCTCTACTTTCATATTGGGGATTGTTGTTTTAAAAAGGAAGCAGATGAAAAAAAAGAAAAGAGATAAGACCAATAAGATTCTTCACCTTGATAATGATGTGAGTGCGCAGCAAGAGCATCAAAGTTCAATCAAGTGTAATAAAGATGACCCTTCTTCTTATTCCTTGCCCTCCTTATTGGCATTATCCTCTCAGTCTGGAAGCACCATTACCCGAATTAATTTCTTAGTAAATCAAATTAATGCCAAGGCTATCATATATACTGGATCCCCAGTGAATGTTGTTTCCTCCAAATTGGTCAAATGGATCAAATTAGCCCCCAATATTTCTCATTTTGAAGAATATGGCACGGCTGGTCCTCAAAGTAATTGGTCTATTGGAGCTTTTTCATCCCTTACTCTGAAAAGTGAAAATTAACCTTTACCATTTCAGAGATTGTGCTCAATAATTTGAGTTATGACCTACTCTTGGGAACTCAGTTTTTATGAGAATTTGATGAAATTATCAACTACCCTGACTCATCGTTGTCTCTCTTAGGGTATTGAGTTCCCTTACTTTTATCTGATCATGCTTCCACTTGACATCAGTTATGTCTGCTAAAAGGAACTAAAAGGTCTTGTTATCTTCAGTATCAGGTTGAAGATCCTCGTGTTAAATTACCTCCTACCATGGCTGATATTGAAGAGGGAATGCCTATTTTTTCTCCTGAGAAATTAGTTATTCCACCAAAATCACAAGTGATTATTAATACTTCTTTGCACTTTTTGATTCCCAAGGGGCATTTGCTACAAGTCCAGGGCACTGTCAATCCTTCTGCCAAAGAACTCTTGACTTGTCCTGGAATATTGAATTATGCTTATTCAGGATCTTTATCTGTCTTACTAGTGAATCTTACTGATGTGCCAAAACTGGTAGATCGAGAGTGCCCAATTGCTTATATCAAGCTGTTACCCTTATCTTGTATCTATGATGTTAAACCCTTTGGGAGTTTACAAGACTTTGGATTGGAGAGTGATCAGGAAGTCCTTACTGTGGGACCTGCTATTGGGAAACATCTCTCTAAGGAACAGGAGAAACAAGTGCTTCAATTACTGGATGAATATTCCGACATTTTTGCTATGCATACTTACAATTTTGGGAAGGTGAAAGGTGTAGTGCATACTGTTGAAACTGGTGAAGCCTTCCTATTCATGCGAAGCCCTAACGTAAATCCAAAGTAGAAGAAGCCCAGGTTACTAAGGAGTTGAATCAATTGCTGGAGGCTGGATTATTGAAACCCTCCAATAGTCCCTGGGCATCTCCATTGTTGTTGGTTAAGAAGAAAGATGGTTCTCATTAAGTTGTGATGGATTATCATTGATTGAATGCTATTACCTGAAGGGACTTTTATCCCTTACCTAGGATTGATGATTCACTTATATTGTTGACTGGATCCACCTATTTTTCGGCCATGGACCTAGCCAGTGGATATTGCAAATCAAACTGTCTCCAGAAGATCGTGCCAAGTGTGCCCTGATATCAAGCGAAGGGTTGTTTGAACCAACTCGCATGCCTCAAGGCCTAAGCAATGCCCCCAGAACTTATCAAAGGGCCATGGACAGTATGCTCCGGGATTTAAAGCTTACTTGTGTTCTGGTATATCTTGACGACATTAACATGTTTTCCAAAACCTTTACTGAGCATTTAAACCATTTAAAAGAAGTTTTCAGCCGAATTTGGGGCTCTTCCTTAAAACTCAAGCCCTCCAAGTGATCATTCTTTCAAAATGAAATGTACTTCTTAGGACATCAGGTTTCAGCTAAAGGAATTTGACCCCTTGCGGACAAAGTTCAGGCCATCCAACAGATTCCTCCTCCCTCTTTTTTTACGGGATATTCAAGTCTTTCTCAGTATGGTTGGGTATTACTGGCAATTTATTCCTAACTTTGCTGATATGGCTGAAACCTTATTTATCTATTGCAAAAAGGAGTTTCTTTTGAGTGGGGATCAGCTCAAAAACAGTCTTCATTCTCTGCATATTACCTTGATGAAGACACCTGTTCTAATTCACCACCAGTTTGATAAGCCTTTCTTTCTACATATGGATGCAAGCAATGTAACTATTGGGGCTATTTTATCTCAGTGTGATGAAGAAAATAAGGATCATCCTGTTGCTTACTATAGCAAAACTTTGTCAAAGGCTGAACGAAATTATAGTGTTACTTAGCGGGAATGTTTGGCGGTAATATTGGCCATCAAGCATTTTTGGCCCTTTTTATATGGTACCCATTTCACCGTTATTACTGACCATTCCTCCTTATGATGGCTGAAGAATATGAAGGATCCTGATGGGAGGTTGGCCCATTGGGCTTTACAATCGCAAAATTACGATTTTTCCATTGTTCATCGCTCAGGAGCTCAGCATCAAAATGCAGATGGGTTATCCTGACTACCTATTCTGACCTTGGAACTAGAAAAAGAAGAACGCTTGTATAATCTTATTGGATGACTGGAATTATGGGATCAAGAGACTGAAGAGGATCAAGCCTATCTAAAATCAATTACCAAGGATACTATGATTCAAGATGGAGCTTTTTATAAGGAAGTCAAGTCTAAGTGGTTGCCCTTCCTACATCCCAACTCCAGGCTTCACGCTGTAATGGAAGGTCATGAACAAGTCAGTTATAGCAGCATAAAGAAAACTCAAGAATGGTTGAAGACTCAATACTATTGTTACAATATGACCGAGTTCATTTGGGAGACTCTTGACTCATGTCTTACTTGCAAACGCCATGGAAATACCAACCCTACTTATCAACATCAAGTCATTTCCCCAACTAAGGCGTTTGAAGTAGTCAGCATTGATGTTGTAGGGCCGCTTCCTCAAGGAGTGCATGGTCATCAGTATATCATTATGGCCATCGACCATTTAACCAAATGGGTTGAGGCCATTTCAATTGCTACCCCTTTGGCTAAGACTACAGCCTTATTTCTATATCAGCATATTATTTCCAACATGGATGTCCAAAGGTCCTTATGTCAGATAATGGGACTACTCACACTTCGAAGCTTATACAGGAGTTATCAAAATTATTTAACACTACTCAGCAATTTATTGTCCCATATAATCCATCCACAAATGGGGCCATTAAACGAGTTAATGGAACCTTGGTCTCAATTTTAAGGAAAATGGCCTCGACTGATCTGACTCAGTGGAATTTTTATTTACCTAGTGCCTTGTTTGCTTATCAGATAAGCTATCACCACATTATCAAGATGTCCCCTTTAAGTGTATCTATGAGCAGAATCCTTCAGTCCCTTCTAGTGTTCTAACTATCCTTGAAGAAAGCATTCCAGAAAATTCCAATTTAGTTATGATAAATCTGGCTGATGAGATTATCCACCTCCAGGCTCAAGCAATGAATTCAATTGAAACCACCACTCGAAGGGAGACTCTATGAAGCAATCAGCATAAACCAGTCTTACCTGAATATCAGATTGGAGATTATGTTATGTATTATCATCCTCAGCCAGGCGGATGGACTGAAAAACTAAGAACTAATTAGTCTGGTCCTTATAGAGTTATATTTAAAAAAGGATTAGAATATTCAATTGTTCATACTGATACTGGTATTGTGGTAAATTGTATTCATCCTAGGTTTTTAAGAAGTCATCCTCCACCGCAATCAAATCTTGAGGGGGAAGTGTTGGGATTTCACTGAATTCGCATATCTCCAAAAAATTCTCTTCCTTAATTCCCTCAACATCATCAAAAGGAGTGAGCAATCTATTGCAATCTATTAAAGTTAATATACAATTGGATCCCAATCAACTGATTGAAGATTTGATCACGCAGAGGTTAATTCACTATGATAGATTAAAACTGTAAAAAAAGCCTATAAATATTTTATCTCTTCAAAAATAGTAATTAGGTCGATTTTTAACCTGTAATTTCCTATTTAGTTTATTACTTTTTGAGAATCCGCCTAGTGTAACTTTGAGGTTAAACCTTCCCAATTAGAAGTGCAATTTAAAACTTCAAAAAAGAGTAAGGATTGAGGATCCTAAGAAGAGAAGCTGAGCTGAGATGGGAATTGTGCTGACTTTGTGTCACCATAGAGAGGCCATAGATTAGGATCTGAGCATGGATCAAGTTAGGCGGATAAGGGTCATAATACCTACTGAGGACATCTTGAGTATTTTGAGGAGGAATATTAGTCAAGCTTGGACCAGAAACTAGTGATCTATTCAACTATAAATAAAAGTCCTCATACTATTTTCAATCATATATATCATCAGACATGTGAGAATTGCACAAACTGAACCACTGCAGTTATCAAATTTAGGGGTTGATATTTGTGAACAAGCAGAGAAGCACCTAGAATCTTAGCAATTGGTGCTCACTAAAGGGGTTGTAAATAAGTAGGTCTTTACTAAAACAAGATGTCAGAAAAAGGATAGTTAAGAAAGCTCTGGATGAAGTTGGCAACCGTCAACAATGAATGCCTTGAATTCTGCGGATCATCAGGAATTTTCTGTCTTGGAGGAGAGTGTTACCAAGATCAAGGAAGGATCTAAAATGTTGCTAGTTTCAGCAATAAGTTACTAGGAAAAGTAATATTATTAAAGAAAAAGGAAGAAAATTTAGTTCAAGAAGTATTATTTTTGAAAACGGAGCTGAAGCAGTTAAGTTTAATTATGGGCATTCAGTGCAAATATAAAGAGCCTGATTAAGCAAGTTGAGGAGCTGAAACTCAAAAGTGTGAATGTGAGCCCTATGTGGTGACCAACGCCAAAGAAAGAACTCCACGATCTCCAGTTGGGAAGGTGAACATTCGCAAAATATGCCACCTGAATTCACAGATATTTGGAGATGACTCCAAAAATTACTCCTCAAGTTAGGTAATTAGCCAAACCAAGAGTGGTGGCTAGAGAAACTTTAGAGAAATTTAAAGCTATTCCAAAATTCCCTACTTTCCATCAGGATAACGCCACTGCATTTTTCTGATTATTCAATATGACAATGTTTGGTTACTGCAATTGAAAATAGGCTTTAACGGTGATGAATTGCTTGGATACTGATTGTCAGAACCTGGCGTTGCTCCTTCTAGAGGGGTACAGCTGGTCATACTTAGAGGAAAGGTGGCCATTATGAAAGAATTTGGAAGAGCCAACACAAATGTCAAAGCACAAGTAAGAATTCATGGGAAATCAATTTAAGAAGGATGAATCCTTAGTGAGTTTTGCCGTTTGTTTCTACCAAAAAGTGAAGATTATAATTGGAGTGAAAGTGCTGGATGGTTTTGATGCACAGATCGCATTGCAAGCAGCCCTTTGGCCCTATTGCAATTTACACCAAATGATGTCTTCCATGTTTGCTGCCAGGATTACCACCTCACAGATGGTGGATCATTTGAAAATATTATAAGCAATTTTTGATGCTCCAAATAGAAGTTTCAAACTAATCAAGTATGAAATTTGAATCTTACAAAGGGGACCAAGGGCGCTAAGGAGTTCAATAATTGAACCATGCCAGGAAATAAGACCAAAGATTTCAAGCGAATTGATAAGAAAGAAAATGCTATTACTTGTGTGGAGGAAAAGTACACTTCTCTGTTCACTGCAAGAATTTTAAAAACATATCAATATGGTCCAAGCGAAAGAGTCTAAACCCACACAGGAATTGGGAAAAGGGCCTGCGGCCTAAAATGGGGAACAGTCTAGAGCTTCAGAAAAACCCATTCCCCCTGATATACTACATGAAGCAATTAACATTATTGATTTGTTTATCAATGAGGATGCATAAGATCAACAATATCAAGTGTTCAATTTAGATGTGAACGCAGTAATCAGATCAGAGCAAATGGGATTGACCCTATAATAAATAAGGAAGTTGTTTGGTTGTATGTGCAACAACTGGAAGATAAGATTCGAGCTGCAAAGAATATGAAAGAATTGACCAAAGTCAAATTAGACGAGGAAAACTTATCAATCCCCCTTAGCGTGATCAAAGAATCGTTTCCTGATCTAACAGTGGAAATAAAGCACACCCTCATTTGGTAAATAATGCCAATATACACTCAGTATATACAATTATACAATACTTTGATTGTACATATATGGATATACTGGTTAAATGATTATGGGTGTAGGCGATAGTTGACGGCAGAGCGCCCATCAACATTGTTTTGAATAAGCTGGTGAAGGATATGAGGATCTCGCCCAATTTAGAACATAAGAAAGGATTTGGGACAGCCAGCCAAATACCACCATCTCCTATGGAGCATATAGTGCTATGCCACTTCAATTTGGATCTTTAGTGGTATCTTCCCCAGCAATAGCTTTGGCCAACCAAAGCTATGATATTCTGATCAGGATGAAGTTTCTACAAAAGTACATAATTGAATGCAACTTTGCGGATAAAATGTTGACCAAATTGGTCCAGACGTTACCATTGGTTTATCAGAAAGATGGGAAAGCTCCACTGACTAGGAGGAATAACTTCATCAATCTGATCCGCAAAGATGGCATTGTACCAATTGTTTATCACTTTGTTAGCTGAAAGTGATAAGAGATGCTGACGGTTTTTCTGGAAAATTGGGGAGTTCCATTGAGGATCAAGAATGCAAGAACCATACCTCTGGGAGCACAGATAATAGTTGACATGAAATTGACATTAGAGATACCTGAGCTGCTGTATGGAGAAATTGGAAGCCCCTGGAAGAGGTACAGAGTAGATATTTGGATGGCTCCTAGGATAATAATGCTGGGCTATGGAGAAATTTGAGTTTCCTGGCGAATTTGAGTGAAAAATCAATGAAGGTCAGAAGAATAAGATCATCACATTTGTTTATCTAATCCCAACAGCTAAATTGATTAAATTCTACAAATAAGGGACCCTCAATGAGATGGGATTACCATCAGGGGTGACCAACAGCATCAGTTTATTATTTGATCAAGAGCAACACACTGATCTGATGAAAGGACAGCAAGAGGATGTGCTTGAATTGCTCAAAAAGTATCAGGAAGTATTCGCTCAGGATAACCATGATTTGGGATGCATGAGAGATGTTATTCACAAGGTTGATACTGGGAAAATTTGCTGATTAGGATGAGACCAATTCAATGGTCAAAGGAAGCCAAAGCAGTAGTGGAAGAGGAGAACAGTAAACTAGTGAATCTTGGGCTTCTAGTTCCATCATCAAGTCCCTGTGCAAGTCTGATTCTTATCGTGAAGAAGAAGGACAGCTCTAATTGGCTGGTGATTAATTACCAGAATACAAATAAGATTATAAAGAAGGATTTATATCCCCTACCAAGAATTGACGATGCACTAGATTGATTTAAAAAAAGTATTTTCTGCAATGGATCTAATATTGGGATATTGGCAACTTGATTTGCTAATGGAAGACCAGGAGAAATGCACTATCATCACTGTGCAGGGGCTGTATCAACCGACAAGGATGCCCCAAGGTCTATGCAACGCGCCTGTAACGCTCCAGAGGGCCATGGACGCCATTTTGAATGACCTGAAGTTGTCATGCGTTCTGGTGTACTTGGATGATATAAATGAGTTCAGTAGGACATTTATTGACCATTTACACCACTTAAGTGAGTTTTTAAGTGACTATCCATGGCTAACCTGTAGATCAAGCTGAGGAAATGTCACTTCTTCAATAAAGAGTTAGAATATCTGTGATTCAAAATCAACTCTAGTGGACTGCATCCAAAAGCTCAGAAAATTGAAGTCATAGAGCGAATGGCTGTGTCAAAGATTGTCTGAGTTATCCAAATGTTCCTTGGAATGGTCAGATAATATAGAAGATTCATTTGGGATTTTGTAGGAATTTCTAAGCCCCTCTTCAATTTGCTGAAGGACAAAAAAAAGATTTGTTGGAGTGAAGAGAACAATAATTTATTTGATAAATTACACTAGTATTTAATAGATTCTCCAATTTTAAAAATAACCAAATTTCAATTGAGAATTTATAATACATACCAATTCTTTGTTAATGGTGATTGGTGCTGTCATGAGCCAAGTGGATGAACTTAGGGATAAACATCTAGTAACATATGTGAGCTGGACACTCTCAGTAGCTGAGAGGAATTACACCGTGACTGAGCATGAATTCCTTGCAGTTATTTATGCCTGTAAACAGTTTTGAGTGTATATTCATGGAATGCACTTCAAAGTGGTGACAGATCACTCCTCATTGCATTGGCAACACAATTTAAGAGAAATGGAAGGACGACTGGCCTGATGGGCATTAAAGCTACATGCTTAAAATTAAGAGATAGTCCACCGAGATAAAGCTTCTTATCATAATGCAGATAGCTTATCAATGTTACCAATAGTCCAACTATATACCAGCAGGCGGATGAGCTATTCCAGAGAATGATTGAAGGAGAAATCAAGAATGAACCCCAGAAATTAAGGTGCACTTCAAAAATCAATGGAAAACACTGAGATCATGGATGTACAAGTTTTCAAGATAAATAATGGAAACATTTACTGTTCTCAAAGCCACCGGAACAAGCAGCTATCATTCAAGCCACTCATAAGGTTGTCAGGCATGGAGGCATAAGGAAGATGACCAATCACATTTTCCAGTATTACTACTGGGAGTCCATCAACTATGATGTAGCATATTATCTAGCTTTTTGTGTGAAGTGCAAGTTGCACAAGCCTCACAAGAATATTACTGGATACCAACTGGTCCGCTTTAATTTTCCTGGCATATGGTGTCCATCAATGTGAAGGGACCATTAACCATGAGTAGCAGGGGAGTCAAATACTTCATAGTTGTGTTTGAACATCTAACAAGATGGGTCAAGATGAAGGCCCTGGCGAAAGTAGAAGCTACAAGCACCACAATATTTATTTTCAATCAAGTAGTATCCCAAAAAATATTCCCGCAGTTCTTGTGATAATGGAACAAATTTCATATTTCATGTGATATGCGACTGAGTGAGATAATGTGGATCAGAGTAATCACGTCTGTAACCTTCCAGCTGGAGATGAACGGACTGGTAGAACGAGTCATGGAACGCTAAATACAACGCTGAGGAAACTGGTTGCAGGGAGAACTTCCACATGGGGAGCGTACCTTAGTTTGGTGATGTTTTCCTACAATGTAAGTCATCATAAGGTGAGGAAAAAGGCTATTTAAGTTGATATATGGGAGGAAGGCCGCGTTGCTGCTGATTTTATATTCAGTGGTGGAACCAACATCAGGGATGAGTGTCAAACAGTACTTGAACTGACTGACAAATATCCTGATCAAAATGCAACTGCAAGCATTTGATACAACCTTAAAGAAAAGGATCAGAGCAAAAATGATGGATGATAAAACCCTCTAGCCTTATCATAATACCAAATAGGCGAAAGAGTTGCCTATTGCAATATGCAGGTTTTTGGAGAAGAAACAAGTAGGTGCATCGTGGTCAGGTCCATTTGAGATTATTGCCAAGATGGCGACGGATGTCTACTCCATCAAGAACCTCTTGATTGGAAGGATAGTGAATTGAGTCTGTTAATTCTCAGCGTATAGGCTTGATTCCGCCAAGTCAGTTTGCACAGGGTATTAGCCACTGAGTAACCAAATTGGTCAATACGAAGATCGCTGACTTTCTAATAAAAACTTGATAAACTATAATGGAGCTATTGCCCCTTATTTTGACCTTTATTTAATATAAGTCTCAGACTTATCTGCAACCACTTAATCACCCAGAAAAAGACCTCCCTTCAATAATCCATGTGTTTAAGTCCTGGGGAACGTCCTCTGAGCATTGATCAGGCCATTTTCTGTTCCCAAGCAAGAAGGCACCTAAGAGGATGGCTGTACCCCTCATTACTCAGGGCAATCTCACTCACATGGTATATGAGCGCCGGGTAACAGCTCTCCCACTTTGGATACCACTCCTGATACCCACACTCTCCTCAGCAGGATTGCTTCAAGGAATCAGTGAAATCTGCACTGAGATCATCAAAATGAAATCAATCAAAACTAATTCAAGCGGCAGTCAGCCCAATATTTGGATTTAAAATGGTTGAAAAGGTATGAAGACTGATCTATCAGCTGGAATTCCTGATAGTTTTGATTTGGTTGACATGACAATCAAAAAAATCACCCCCCTCCCAAAATTGTCAGGGATCATCCTTGATGGGCAGGCAACAGCACCGGACACCATCAATAAGGGTTCAAAGCCCCCTGCTAGCAATTTGGGTGTTGCGCCTGATGCAACGCTACTGACCAAACAAGTAGCCCAGCGACTGAGCATGGGAGGGTTGGGCGCCCCAAACCTGTTCCCAACCAAATGGGCCCGCCCCTATGTGGGGTGGCCTCGGGGGATTCCCACCGCTCATTGGGCCAAATGCCATTGTGCCAACTGTCAGAAATGTAGCTGAGCCTCAGTTTGGACGTTTAAGGTCGAAACAACAGTGACTTAGCCCACCACCAAATTTTTTAATGTCAGTTCCCAGTGATCTAATCTTCCCATTCCCAAATAATTCGCCGGTTAGGTCAAAATTGAGGGTTCTGATCCCTGCTTGTTGCTACCCCAATCGACCACTATTTAATCAGTTGCATTGCACTGAGAAAATTGTTGGTCAATTTTCTTCCTTTTCCTTTGCAATAAAATTTTTCCAAAATACCAATCAATTTTTTATTGTGTTGATTTGTTCTAGCCACATCCATGATGGCTTTTCCCAGGTGGCCTGTCAGTCCGTATACCAGATGGGCTATACCAGTACTTATGGTAACTATGGCCCCCTCCATCGTTGATTGGATTCAGTGAGTCAGATACTTCTGGCACTTTAACCCTGTTATCATGAACTTCTGAAAACAGTATAAAGGGAACTTGTGGCCTTACATCCACCAACTACAAGAAAGAATCCGTCTCCTTGTCTCCCCAGTTGAAACAACCCCATATGACAATGAACTCATTGAAACTATTTCTGAGATTCCGCCCCCTGAAGCAAGATCCCCTGGGTCTGGTGGGCTCAATTTGGTTCGTCATTGGGATCATACTCACTGTTGTTCTACACCAACAATTTGTCATTTTGCAATTCCCGGCTCCATATAAAGTCATTCAGTCAGCAATGCCTCTGGCATTCTGGCTTGCTTTTTGGGTGCTCACACATCCCGACTGGCAGGCTGGTTTATACTTCTTCTGCCATTTCCATGACATATAACGACCAAACATTGTTTCCAGCCACTTCCGCCCTGCTCTTCGAACTGGGTGCTGAAGTGGTTACCCTTTACCAAATGAATGTACAATCAGTAGTCTGCTGTTTGTTGTTGGGTTGGTTACTTTTTCAACTTTGAGAGAAGTATCAGCTCTACCTTGGAGAATCTTCTTCAAACCACCCAAGCTGCGCAGATTGCTGCTCCTCCCCCTCCCACTAGCCCAGAAGGAAGCTCAAGTGTTCCTTCCCAGGAGATAGCCAATCAAGGTCTTGACACTCTCGCCAAGGTGAAAATGCATACAGCAATTGCGCTTAATAATGCTTCCACGTTATCTCATGCCCAGCAAGGGCTCGCGTTGTTAGACACTGTGGACATGGATGCCCACCGCTGGGTTAGAGGCCTTCTGAGCTCTTCCTCACAAACAGGAGAACCCACTCCACTGATGGCTTTTGTGTCAGCTTCCCTGAAACCCCCTGTGTCACAATTGGACCACCTATTCAGACTGCTCTAAGCCATGGCCGAGGCCCCTAGCCTGGTTTCTTTAATTTCTACCTTCTGTGAACTGGCTCCCGCGTTAGTCTTTCTATTGATATGCTTCAGGCAGTCTTTAGATCAGGTTTGGATTCAGATTCCGCTCATCATGATGTCTGGTCCACTGTCTAATGAACAGTAGATAAAATATGTGCCACCGTGACCACTATTAATGCCTTCCCCCGCCATGTTACCCGTTATCAGAAGGGGAATTTTATGATAGAATTACCCAACGAGGATGCAGATGATGTGTCTACCTCCAAACCAGCAGTAGTTCTGGGTGCCAATTCTACCACAACCCCTGTGTATGAGTTGGCTGATACAGAGTCACCTATAAATGAATCTGTGAAAGCCCAGATGGAGGAAATTGGTTCCCCTGCCCTTGTAACCCAATTTTCACTCTGACAAAAGCCCCTGGCCTTACCCCCAATTTGCCAGTTATTTCTTAAGTTGCAAAAGAGTCGGTCAAATCTTCTAATAAACAAAACTTTGATTATTTACTATTGCCTATGAAGATTAGTGTCAGCTTGCATCATGTCTCCTTCGAGGTCCTGGTGGATACTGGAGCTACAGGGAACTTCATGAGTGTCAAGTTGGCCCAACAATTAGAACTGGAAACTGATGCGGGTCCCTCAGTGATGGTGGCCTCGTCTGCCTCCCAGACCTCATATGTCATCCGCCGGCCAGTAACTTTTTCAATCTACCAGTTTAGCTTCTGCGATTGTTTTTCTGCTATGCCAAACTTGGTGTTTACAGTGATCTTAGGTGTGGGATGGTGGCGCTGACAACATATCAAGATTCACTTGGAGTCTAATATGTTTTCATTTGCCAATGATCAACTGGAGGGTGAATTACCTCTGATTAACACCCTTAAGAAGACATAAGGCCGCAGTTCTATCACTTCCCTTGTCACTTCTGAGGGCATACCGGCCAATTTTCCAGAGAGTTTAATGTGCTATTAAAGTATCTTTGACTAAGAAAAGGTGGATTGCTTGCCTCCACACAATAGGTTCAATTGTGGATTTCAAACAACCGTTGAGTTGGTGAACATCAACTGTCCGTTGTATCCCCATACATCGGAGGAAGAAATTGCACTCAACACTTGGTTGGACGATATGATTAAAAGGGTGGCTGTTTAAATACCTCGCCACTTGCATCCCCCATCATCTTCGCCAAAAAAGCTGATGGTTCCCTCCGTCCCTGCATGGATTATGGTCACTTAAATAAGATAATGGTTTCTGATCCCTACCCCTTACCACTGGAGCAGACGATCAGTCAGGCAATCGCTAAATCCCATGTGTTCTATAAGCTAAATCTGGTGAACGCCTTTAACCAAATGCAGGTAATGAAAGGGCAAGAATGGTAACAGCATTCCAGACAAAGTGCAGCATTTTCCAATTTCGTGTAATGCCCTTTGGGCTGAAGAACACTCCCGCATGTTCCAACATATGATCAACAATGTAATGGGTGACCTCCTATTTACCTGTGCATTTGCATACATTGATGATATTCTGGTCCACTCCCTAAATCCTGAACAACATGCTACTAACTTGGAAGCAGTTGTGGCCGCCTTGCATAAGGCAGGCTTGTTTGTCAAGCCTTCCAAGTGCGAGTTTTATAAGGAGGAGGTTACTTTCCTTGGGAACCTCATACTTAAAGATGGTTATGCAATCCCTCCCGATAAGTTAGATGCAATCTGATAATGGCCAACCCTGACTACCCAGAAATAACTTCAGAGTTTCTTGGGAACCATCAATTCCTAAAAAAGATTTCCCAGGCACTTTCCCAGCTGGCTGCACCACTACACCCCCTTACAGGGAAAAACATACCATTTCATTAGACGCCCAAATGCCAACAGGCGTTCAAATCAATTAAAGAGGTGTTTGTGTCTCCATTCATTTTGAAGCACGCCAATCACACCAAGCCATATATTGTTGAATGTGATGCCTTGTCAGTAGCAGTGGGAGTGGTGTTGCTTCAGGAGCACGATGGTTTGAAACATCTGTTCGCCTATTTTTCCCAGAAGTTCACTGCCATGGAGCAGTCTTGAGCCATTTACAACAAGGAATTGGCAGCCATTGTGTGGGCACTAACTCATTGGAGGTATCTGTTACAGGGTGCTCAACATGAATTAATGGTCCGCATGGATCACCAGGCCCTTTTGTACTTTTGTAAGCCCCAAAAGTTGAAGCATCGGCAAGCCCAAACCTATTGGGACCTGTGCAGTTTTAGCTTCAAATATTAATTTGTAAAAGGTGCGCTCAACGTACTTCCTGATTTTCTAAGCTGCAGTCCCACCCACTGTTCCTCAGACCCAGAGGAAGTGGATTTTTTTACCATGATTCCTGCCACCCAGATCCTGTTTATTGTTCCCCCCATTATTTCATCCATCACTTTGGCTCCCTACACCCCATTAGTGGCTCAGATTTTAGCCACTCAAATGGCCTGCCCTGAGGGCGTGTAGTTGGTCGAGCAGTTGGCCCACCTGAGTCATAAACACTTCCTATACTCCTTGGAGGAGGGACCTTTTTATTTTTGGTCTCGCATCTGGGTTCCCCCTCCTTCCAAATGGAGGTATTCTGCGCACATCACGATCCCCCCACAGTCAGGCATCCTGGCAACAAAAAATGCATTGACTTTATCAAGCAGACCTACAATGGGCAGGTCTGACAAAGGAAGTTCCAGCATAGATCGCCAATTGAGTTACTTGTTCCAGGGCTAAGTCGGACTGCTCTGTAAAAAACGGCCTTTTTCACCCCTTACAGCAGGTGGAGGGCCCATGGACATCGGTGTCCATGGACTTTATCGTCAAACTCCCCTGCTCTAACAAGTTCACAGTGGTGATGGTGGTGGATCGCTTCACAAAATTTTCCCTCTTTATACCTTGTACTTCCACGATTACATCAGAAGAAACCGCCCACCTTTTCATACGCCATGTGTTTCTAATGTTCAGTCTCCCCAGGAGATCATCAGCGACTGTGGCTCACAGTTCACCACGCAGTTTTGGAGTGAACTCCTATTGATCCTAAAAATATCCCCCTGTTGCTCTACTGCGTATCATCCCCAGTCTGATGGAAAGACTGAGCGTGTTAACCAAGTCCTTGAACAGTACCTGCGTTGCTATGCTGCAGCCATGCAAGACACCTGGGCTGATGATCTTCCTTTCGCTCAATTTGCTTACAATAATGGGGCCCATGCGTCCATGGGGTTTTACCCCTATAAAGTAATGTTGGGTTATAATCCTTTGTTTTTGGTCAGACTGTGCTTGCAGCCCAAGGTTCAAGCTGCTGCGGACCACGCTGAACATATCAGATTGACTCAATCTTTAGTGCGGGAACACCTCACCATCGCCATAGATGACTAAAAGCGGTTTGCTGATTGCAAGCAGCTCCCAGGTCACAATTTTATGGTGGGCTCCTATGTTATGCTCGATATCCTTCACTAAAGAATTCAGGCCCCTTCCCAAAAGTTTGCTAGTAAACACTTAGGTCCCCATATGGTGAAATAGGTTTTGGACAATGGGGCGTTTTTGCTGAAGCTTCCTGTGCATTGGAAGCAGAATCCTGTCTTCTAGGTTTCCCAGCTGTCACCCTTCAAGGATGCGATCCCTATGGAACCTGAACTGATCATTGTCGAAAATGGGGAAGAGGCTAGGTAGAGAATATCCTGGCATCCCAAAAATTCTGAAGTTCCATAAAATACCTCGTGGCCTGGGAAGGGTATCCAGCATATAAAAACAGTTGGTTCAAGGCGCGTGATTGCACAAACTACATGAAACTGGTCAAAGCGTTCCATATACCCCATCCCAAAGCTCCCCGCCCCCCCCCCAAAAAAAAAGTCGCGATGATTATGGCAATCAAGTTACCCAAGGCGCACAAGAATGTGGCTCTCGTGCAATTTCCTGGTGGTGGGGCCCTTCCCTTGGAAAAAGGAAAGGTAATTTAAGTCCCAAATAATGTCCTCTAGGCATTGATCGGGCCATTTTTATGTTCCCAAGCAAGAGGGCACTGAAGAGGATGGCTGTACCTCTCATTACTCAGGGCAATCTCACTCACGTGGTAGACGAGTGCTGTGTAACAGCTCTTCCACTTTGTAATCCACCTCCAATACCCACACTCACCTCAGCAGAACTTTTATGAGGAATCAGCGAAATCTGCACCAAGTTTATCAAAATGAAATCAATCTGAAATAATTTGAGTGGCAGTCATCCCAATGTTCAGATTTCAAATGGTCAAAAAGGTATGAAGACCAATTTATCAGCCAGAATGCCTGACAGTTTTGATTTGGTTGACACTATGATTGAAAAATCACCCCCTCCCAAAATCTTCAGGGATCATCCTCAATGGGCAGGTAACAGCATCGGACACCATTGATGAGGGTTCAAAGCCCCCTGCTGGCAATTTGGGTGTTGCGCCTGATGCAACGCTACTGACCAAACAAGTAGCCCAGCGACTGAGCATGGGAGGGTTGGGCGCCCCAAACCTGTTCCCAACCAAATGGGCCCGCCCCTATGTGGGGTGGCCTTGGGGGATTCCCACCGCTCATTGGGCCAAATGCCATTGTGCCAACTGTCAGAAATGTAGACAAGCCTTGGTTTGGACGTTTGAGGTCAAACCAACAGTGACTTCTGCCCACCACCAAATTTTATGATATCAGTTCCCAGTGAATTAATCCGCCCATTCCCAAATAATTTGCCGGTTAGATTAAAATTGAGGGTCCTGATCCCTGCTTGTTACTACCCCAATCGACCACTATTTAATCAGTTGCATTGCACTGAGAAAATTGTTGGTCAATTTTCTTCCTTTTCCTTTGTAAATAAAATTTTGCCAAAAAACCAATCAATTTTTTATTGTGTTGATTTGTTCTAAGCATCCCTAATGGCTTTTCCCTGATGGCCTGTCAGTCCATATACCGGATGGGCTCTACCAGTACATATAATTACTATGGCCCCCTCCATCATTGATTGGATTCAGCGAGTCAGATATTATGGCACTTTACCCTGCTATCATGAACTTTTGACAACAGTATACAGGGATCTTGTGGCCTTACATCCACCAACTACAAGAAAGAATCTGTCTCCTTGTATCCTCAGTTGAAACAACCCCATATGCTGATGAACTCATTGAAACTATTTCTGAGATTCCGCCCCCTACAGCAAGATCCCCTAGGTCTGAGATGGGCTAAACTTGGTTCGTCATTGGGATCATACTCACTGTTGTTCTACACCAACAATTTGTCATTTTGCAATTCCTGGCTCCATACAACGTCATTCAGATGGTAATGCCTCTGGCATTCTGGCTTGCTTTTTGGGTGCTCACACATCCCGACTGGCAGGCCAGTCTAAACTTCTTCTGCCATTTCCATGACAATGTGACTATTTATATCTCAGTTCCCCAACCAGATGCATCCTTGGCTTGGTAGTCTTCTATTCATCAATCCTTTTCTAGAAGCTCTTGTTCATAATGAATCTCAGCATAAATTCCCAAATTCGGCAAATTGGCCTATTTGATTGATTATAATTCGTATACCCTTTTCCATAAATCTTGAGACTTGTCTTGATTCCCCCTCTGATACACCAGTATGGGTAGCATATTGTCCAGTCATATCAACTTCCTGACATTACCCCCCCTTTGACTGGGCAATATGCTCTTACTGTTCATATGCTCAGAGGAACTTCACATGAACCTGGTTGATAATTAACCCCCTGCAGGTTCCTTGATGCTGCAGACATCCATGCCGGTCTTCTCAGTTATCTCAAATGGGCCAGCCCAGATGTTGGAGAGCTTGTTTTTCTGCCCAAATCTGTGCTGGTCGTGGAATAAAACTTGGTCCCCCACAGAGAACAGTGGGAGTCCACTCCATCTCTTCTGATTGGCTGCCTGATCTCGAATCTTCTTGGCCAAACTGGTGGAGTAGGCTTCCTTTTGCAGCTTGATCAATGTATCCATATGAGTAATCAAATATTGCTGAGGATCCACACCACCAGTTTCCTCTACACATGAATAAAGCAAGGTGAAAAGAGCCGGATGTCAACCATACAGCAGTTGAAATGGGCTCTTACCAGTGGACAAATGATAGCTGACTATACACAAAAACAGCGGTGGGTAGAAGGGCACTCCGTTCTGAGGGCCAATCCTTTACCAATTTGCGGAGTATGTTTACTAGGGTTGCGTTGACCTACTCCACCATCCAATTTGATTCCAGATGATAGGGGGTGGTCAAAACCCCATGGATCGCCATCAACTCATTCAACTATGGCAGGATATGTGAAGTGAAGTTGGTTCCATTATCCGTTATAATAAACTGTGAACAGCCATGTTGCTGAATACACTCCATAATAGACTTGGCAGTGGTGATCTCACCCAAGTCGCTAATAGCCCTGGCCTCCACCCATCGGGTCAAATGATTGATGGCAACGATTATATACTTGGATCAATTGGCGCTAGTTGGCAGAGATTTCACTACATCAATGGAAATGGTGTGCCAGGCGAACCAGGGTTTAACTAGCCAGTGTGTGGTTTTCTTGTGGAAAGGCTTTTCCACTTTACACTGATGGCAACAACTAACCATCTCCAATACATTGTAATGCATGCTCTCCCAGTAGTATCAGGGTCGCAAAACTCCAGCGTTTTCCACAATCCTCCATGTCCTACAGCCCGATGAGCATCCATAATAAATGAGGGTTTAGCTAAAGGTTTAGGGAAACTCAACGTCAAGTCTCCAATCCGCTTATATAGATTTCCCCCTTGTACGGAGGCACCCTCCCTGAGTCCGTCTAATACCTTGATCACCTTCAGCGGCTCATCCTATATTTGTTTGCCACCATCTTCTTGTACATTATATCAGCTAAATCTGGCGTGATAGTGACGTTGGCAGCCAAGAAAGACAATCTGCGTTTTGATGTTTTTGATCCTGGGTGGTGTATAATCTCAAAATAATATGCTTGGAGCTTCAGAGCCCAATGTGAGAGCCATCCTTCCAGTTCACACAGATTTTGTTTCCAGCAGAAGGAAGTGTGATCCATCACTACTTGGAATCTTACCCCATGTAAATATACCCAAAACTATTTGTAAGTGTAGATCACCGCTAAACACTCCCACTCAGTCACAGGGTAGTTTCGTTCATGACAGTTCAAGCTTCAACTACAGAATGTGACAGGATGCTCCACGCCATCATCGTCCTTCTGAGATAATACTGCCTTATAGCGGCAAGGGATGCTTCTGTTTGTACTATGAATTTTTTGTCAAATTTAAGTATTGAAAAATAGGTGTGCTTGCTAATGTGGCTTGAAACACATTGAAAGAGTTCTGGCATCATTCCGTCCATCTAAAGAAGCGTTTTACTTTAACAACTCGAAATGTGGGGCCCCAATGCAACTGAAATTGTGAATGAATCGTCAGTAATACCTGACCATCCCCAGAAATATTTGAATTTCCCGCTTATTACCTGGGCGAGTCATCTTGCTTATTGCTTCCACTTTAGCTGGCTGCAGTTTAAGCCTATTTAGATCCATGACAAACATGAGGTATTCCAAATGTTCTTTCAAGAAATGGCACTTCTGAGGCTTAGTTTTGATATTAGCAGCAGCAAAAGTTGAAACACTTGTTCCAAGTGTGTAAGGTGCTCTGTAAATGTCCGCAAGAACACATTGATTTCATCAAGGTAAACTAAGATGAATGACAGCTTTAAATTACCTAAAATTGTATCCATGGCATGCTGGAACGTAGCTGGGGCATTGCATAACCCTTGTGGCATGTAAGTCATCTGGAATAACCCTCTCGAAGTGATGATTGCACATTTCTCCCATTCCACTGATGGCAATTTGATCTTCCAGTACCCCAAGATCAGATTCATGGCAAAAAAATAATTCTTTCCACCCAATTGGTCTAATGCGTTGTCAATCCGAGGAAGAGGGTAGGAATCCTTCTTTGTTACATCATTGAGTTTGCAATAGTTATAAACCACTCAATTTTAGCCATTTTTTTTTCTTTACAATGAGCACAGGTGATGCCCATGGCTGTTTGACAGTTCTAGCATTCCTTGCACGATAAGTTTATCCACCACATTGGAGACAACCTCTTCTACCACTTTTGAATGTCTAATAGGGCGCGATCAAATTAGAGGGTGATCCCTTGTATCTATCTGATGTACCACCCCATGAGTGCACCTCAAATCATGATCATCATGTGCAAAAATATCCCTATACTTTTCAAACAATGTCATAGCCTTATTATGCTGTTTTGCCAATAATCCCATAAGTGCTTCCTGCAGAATCACAGTCAATACACTGAACGATGAGCTTGCTGGTAGTCTGAGATCCTCTCATGAGCCAAAATCATGAATACAGCAAACTTCCTCTATAGGAACTAAGTGTAGGTAAGCCAACACTTGGTGCCGCTGGATCGTTATAGTCTTCTTCTGTAAGTTCACTAGCAGCACTTTCACCTCCCCATTCCCAGGTAGCAGTAACTCTGGAGCCACATGTGGTTCAAGCTGCGAGTGCTGGTGAGGCGCCATAATATCTCCATAAAGCCCTTTTGGGAATCGATTTCAAGCTCAGTCCCTACTATGCACTGGTGTCCAGATGGTAGGCTTAAAGTGCTTGCTGCCCGAAGAAGGATCCCTTTATAATCATAAATCTGGTTGGTAAGGGTACTGGTCCACCACTTCAGTCATTGATTGCAAATAGGAATCACTCCATCACTGTACATTAGATTAATTTGACTAGAGCGGACCAGATTCATTGGGATTCCAAAAGAGGCAAAAATACGGGAATCTGTTGGCCTAAAATAGTAAGAGTTTCCTCCACCAAATTTATCACAGCACCAAATTTCCTCATAAATGCTGTGCCAATTAACATGTCATAGCTGTTATTTGGCAAAACCACCACCGGAGTGTAAGCATGGACTGACCCAAAACATAAAGGCAACATGCTATATTCTCCTTCAGACACAGTGCTATGCGTTCCCGCAGTTCTGTATATAACTCTATGGTCCACATCCAGTTTCAACAGAGGTTTAGCCACCAAAAAGATAGAGACTATGTTCACAGGGGCTCCTGTGTCTATGACTATGTGGATTTTTGTGTTTTGAACAAAAATGTTGCAGTAAGTAAATTCCAAGTAAGAAAAACCATCAGTGTTTATTACATGTAAGTTCAATGGCTTTGTGTTACTCAAAATGGAGGAAATGCCCTTGCCGACCTGTTGATACTCACTAGCAATTTTCTCCATCAGAATGGCTACATTAGCCCCTACTAAAGAGGTGACATTCGTCAAGAGATCTGCATTGCTGGTGCTGGTCTGTTTCAGGATCTGTTACGCATATGGATTCTGAACATCCTGAGGGAACTCTAGGCTCTGAGGTGAACTTTTAATCTCAAAAGCAGAAGAAGGGTATCCAACGGAAGCTGCTGGTATAGAATCATCTGATTGAGGTTTGAATTCTACCTGAAAAGTTGTTTTGGAATTGCTAAGGACAAGTGAATTGGACTTAGCGGAGGTAGAGCATCCCATCTCTGCTATGCTTGAGCTTTTCCCTGCTCAATTTTCTCAGTTGGCATTGCATACACTTGTGGTTTGCTAGGCCAATTACCCGCATAATTCCCTCTTTGTCCGCACTGGAAGCAAGTGTTTATAAAAGGCTCACGTATATAGCTTGTGGCGAAAGGACCAGTTCAGAAGTTGCTGGTATGGTTCCAAGGTCGTGGATGAACTTGTGAAACGTACATGGGCTGAAAGGGGTCCACTGACTCATATGTGGGATGGATATGTTCCAGCGGCTGATATACCCAGTTGCTGCAGCCCATAAACTATGGAGTTTGGAGTGGAGACAGCAGAGGTTTTTTGGGCTACGTTGGGGGCGCTGATCATGGCGGAGAGTCATTGTAAGGTGTTCACAATCCAGATAAGTCTGGCATCTTTAATCAACATGTGAGACATAGCATTATATAGTTCCTGATGTGGATTGACAGCTGCCATCATCACTATACTGACATCCTTGGCGGATAAAATGTTAGTTCTAAGTAGGACATGTGCTCCCGCCAAAAAACGCTCAGAGAACTCTAACAGGGTCTCAATTTGGTGAAACTGTATAGTCATAAAGTCAGCTTTCCATTGGGCAATATTGGTAGCGCCCCCAAACAGCCGGAGAACAATTTCTTTAACTTCTTCATAGGATGTCAAGCTATTTGGAAGATAGAAGGTAACTTGATCAGTGCTTTCCACATCTAGAGCGGACAGCAACAGTTTCGCTTTCTATCAATCAGAAGCCCCTTCTACAGCGAATTTAAAACGCTTAAAATAACTGTGTAGATTCCCACCATGACTGAAAGGAGGTAATTTTTTCGATTCAAAAGACTTCACCTTGCTCCAGGTTCCTGCCGCAAGGAGCAGGAGAATTGATTTCAGAGTGACTATGGGAACCACCCTTTTGTGCATTATCATATGGCCAGCCAGATGGACTCAAATTTATCAAAAAAGGCTAAAAAGAAGTGGTGTTATGTGGGAGTCCATCATAACGCCCAAGGGATATTTGATTGCTGATCCATAGCATTCTTCCCCCAAATTGCCACTAACTGCACCACTTTCCCCGGCTCCAGCATGCTCCCTGAAATGTTCATTGATCAAATGCTCCGCTTTAACCAAATAGCATCTACACCATCCATCCTGGAATTCTTGTTGCAGTGTTTAATACTGATGTTGCAACTCCTGGCAGAATTTCCTCTCAACGTTCAGTTTCTGCTCCATGGCTTGTAATAATGAGAGGACATCTTTGACTATGTTTTGCAGGTGGGTGTGCTTCTGGCTAGCATTATCCGCTTGTTGATTGGTGTCATTTATTTGGTTAAGGAGGGAGGCTTGTTCCCATACCAATTTCTCATTGTCCTGTTGAAGAGTATCAAAGCGCCTTTAAATGTCCAAATACTCTCTTGTCTCATTGATTGGAAGAGGGAAGGCTCTTCAGCACTCAGCCTGGCCAACACCTTCCAGTTGTGTAACCCAACTGGTAAGGTGGAGATATTCAGGAGATGTTGACCAAAGGATAAGCGCATTATCTGCCATTTGCTGGGTACTCCATTCAAATATAAAGCTGGCTTAATTCAGCCAATAAATAGATGACTTGGTCCACCACTTGCCATTCCATCAGTGTCATTTTTTCCTTAAGCTGAGCAATCACAGCTTTGAGAGCTTCCGCCCATATGGCTAGCTCTGTCATAAAGCGCTTGGTATTATTCCCCAATGTTGTTATGTCCTGAATCCACTCTGCAAATAGGCCATGCTGATCCAGCAGTTCTCTTATTACTCAAGGTAATTCTAAATTTAATGGTGGTACCAAAATGTCCAAGCAACGACAGATGTCCCCAACACGATGGTCTATCTGTAACAGTGCCCCTTGTACCTCCAAATATGAATGATCGAGGCAGTCAAGCAGGAGGTAAGTATTGTTTTGCTGTGCTCGAGTGATCCATAATACAACTCCAATTTCTATATTGTGGTGAGCCAGTACACACAGTAGCTGGCGAAATAATGGTTGCACATAAGCGACTAGATATATCTCAACTCTGTGGGTACCAAGGTAGTGAGCCAACCCCATTGTAGTCACATCCAAATAAGACATGTACGGGGCGTAGTGATTTTCTTGGTCTCATTGGTTATATAATAAACTCAGGGCGTTTTTCTCAGCCTCATCTTCATATAGGCGATATCCATTCAACATCCACTCCATTATATTTCACAGCTGCTGAGGAGTCACATTTTTGAGTTTCCTAGTTGGTCAGTCATCAGTTCAGGGCAATTTTCAAATTGCAGATTGATCATAACTTCATCATCCCCCAGTTTAGTTACAATAAATAATGTCAGTTCGTTGTTAGGTGCCTCCCATGCTTCTTCAGCATACCACATGCTGAATCTAATCAAATTTTATTGCAACAAATGAGGGCTTGTCATTGTATCCTATCGTTGAAAAACTACAGTTGACCAGTGGCCCCCTGTAGTGAGCACCACTGTTGATTCTTGACGTATAGTCTTGATTCCGCCAAGTCAGTTTGCACAGGATAATAGCCACTGAACAACCAAATTGGTCGATATGAAGGTCGCCAACTTTTTAATAAAAACTTGTTAAACTATAAATGGAGCTATCGCCCCTTATTTCAACCTTTATTTAATATAAATCGCAGACTTATCTGCAACCACTTAATAACTCAGAAAAAGACCTCCCTTCAATCCTCCGTGTGACTATTTATATCTCAGTTCCCCAAGCTGGATGAAACATCATCTTGGTCATCTTCTTTTTTGTCTTCTTTTTTCTAAAAGCTCTCATTCATATCAAATCTTGGCATAATTCCCCTCTATTTGCTGAATGGTCATCATTTTGATTAATTATAATTCATTTACCCTTTTCCATAAATCTCAAGACTTGTCTCGATTCCCCCTCCAATCTACCAGTATGGGTAGTGTATCATCCAGTCATATCAATTTCCCAAAAGAGTTTATGCTAAGTACTTAAAGTTGTGGATCAATGAAAAAAATAATAACATAAAAAGTGTTCCCAAAGGATCACTTAACCATTAAGATGATTATATCCTAATGTTTTGGTTAAGTCTAAAAAAGGACCACTGAACCAAACAAGATGGTTAAGACTTAAAATAAGGCCTCTGAATAATAGAAAACTGGTAGATCTAAGTACACTTAGGAACCAGTTTGGGGGAATAAATAAAATGATGGACCGCTGAACCAAGTGAAGGTCAAGTACCATATAAAAAACTAAGAAAAATAAAAAAGATTGACAAAAGTTTAGCGGAAAAAATATTATAAACGCACATAAGATATTTCTATATCTTTTTTGGTTATCCTTGACTTGGGGATGATTCCGCCTATGTCACCTCTTGGGGGAGGGAGGATAGATCGCAGTAGGTTAAACAAACCATCAAGATCTAGCGAGAAGTGATGCTAGCAAGAGATAGACCTACTTAGAGCCAAGTTGTCTGAGCGAAGACTGATCCCTGTGAGAATGTGACTAGGGGAAGAGAGATGAAAATGTCGGCACTTGCTAAACTTGATACCCTATATTGGGGAGAGAAGCAACAGAACAAGAAGAGACAGTCAGTGAATAACCATGAGTAATACTGATATGGCATGTGAGCCAGAAGATTGGTCTTTAGTGCTTGCCGTTGGTCTTCATCAAGAACATTGAAAATATGAGCTAGCATCAAGTAAGGGATACTAGGCAGGGATTGCCAAATCATGCCCCCAATCAAAGCCATCAGGGGAAGATACCGATGGGATTTGCCAGAAACAATATAGTCATGCAGGGAGAAAATGGCATCCTGCAGATGACAACCACGAGAGCCTTGGAAGCAAAAGCATAAGGAGTGATGGGAGCTGAGAGAGGCGGGAATCTTTAAGGCCAAACTTCAAAGAATATGGCTGGCAAAGCGAAAAGCATAAGCTGCAACATCTTGATCAAGGAAGTTTTGAGATCAGAGGTGTTCAGAGCTATTGATAGAGCCTCAATTACTTAGGTCCTCAGTTATGCATAGGGGAGTTTGGAATGTTCACGGTTTCTGATGACAAGTTCAGTTGAAAGAACATTAGGTTTGTAATACTGGCCAAGTTGGAAAAGGAACTCTAGAAGCAGGTCCAATCCAGCAAGGACCAATTGATCAAGAGCGGAGGGCATTGCTTCTGGAGGTTCAATAATTATTGTAGGAGTATCCGTGAATGGAGCCAAATACAGGAGAGTGCTTAAAGTCTAACTTGGGAATTGACAACAGAGGGAGGATTGGTTGCAAGTCTTTCAAGACTATTGCTAACCTGGTTTTTTAGGTTAGATACCATTTCTGGTAATTCCATGGAAGGACTGGCCATGGGTACTTGACTGGGAGTATGAGTCCTGGGAAGACCATAGAAGAGGTTCTGTTGTTCAGATCGACTCATTAGTTGGAAGAGCTGAAAGTCTTTATTGGACATACTATCAAGTACCTGTTGATACTGAGACTCCAAATTTGATATATGAGCTGGACAAGAGGGGAGGTTAGTCTTATAATAGTTGCCATTATGCATTTTGGAATCAATTAAGCTCTAATTTCGGTGAAATTAATCTCAAAATTAATGAGATAAGCTCTTCAGAGAAGAAATAAGAATGATATGAGCCAAAAATTAATATTTGTAAGTAACTAGAGTGAATATAAATGAGCATTCTTAATTGTGCCGCAAAACAAACATTGATGGTAAGAATCTTCTGTCAAGGATGAGCAGGAAAATCAGGAACTTGAGGACTCCCCTCAAGAATCCTGAATATGACAACGGGTCATATGCCTTGATGGGAGGGAGGAACTGAATCTTGGGAACAGTATTGTCAAGAGCAAATTGATCAGCATGGCATGACAGAAGTTCATGGGGACCACACTCAGAGTAGGTGTTAGCGAGGAGGAAGAGGAAGAGAACCGCATGCCAAACGTTGTTTTTAACAGCGTTGAGTACTGATCAACTGTACTCTGCTTGAACCAAAGAAGTATTCAACCTAATGTCTGAAGTGGTATTCTCTTGTCCCAATCCTATTATTGCTGAAAATCTAGGCAAGAGAGGGATTTTTGAGATCTTTACTACATTCCAGCTGTCTATATTACCATGGGTTGCTAGGGGATAATTCCCTATACTAAGAGATTAAATTGTATATCAGTTGCACCCAGATTTCAGGTTAACAATGCTTAGGGGATTTTAGGTCATTCATTATGTGGATCCATCAGGGATTGATCCATGTGAATGCTTAAGATCTCATCAGGCAGAGTTGCCAATGAAATGGTTTCATCTGATAGTTGATTGATGATTAATTATCAGGTGTACTGATTGTTATTGGTCGGGTTTCATCACCAACCAATTAAGAATTTAAGGAGCAAGTTGCAAGGCGAGTGATGCCACCTGCAACTAGCAAATCAGTCAGCTGGTTTGTGACCTTCCTCAATGGGTAACAAGTTCCATTACCTAAGCAGGTTAGTCACCAATTATGGTTGGTTCGCTAGGATCAAGTAGAAAACGATAGGGACATCTTTGACTCTTTCCATTTTAGGTCTCAAGATGTCCAATGATGGAATCCTAACCAGGATGGGGAAGACCATCACTGATGAGACGATGAAAGGTAATTCAATGGAAACAGCTGCAATTTCATCACTGAGGCGCCAACCATGGTTGGGTGCCAATTTCCTCTATAAATTCACCCGAGAATTCACTTAATAAAAACATTAAAAGCAGAGCTTAAGAAAAACAGTAATTAGTAGAATTCATAATTAATTTTAGATCTATTCATCTTCAAGGAAATTGTTTCTGTGTGCATTAATTGTAAACTCTTTGGTAGTATTAAGAATAAGAATAGAGGATCCTAAGAAGTGAAGCTGAGCTGAGATAGGAATTTTTGCTGACTTTGTGTCAACATAGGAGGCCATAAATTATGATCTGAGCATGAATCAACTTAGGCGGATAAGGGTCACAATACCTACTGAGGACATCTAGAGTATTTTGAGGAGGGATATTGGTCAAGCGTTGGACTAGAAAATTGTGATTTATTCATTTATGGATAATATTCTCCATACTATTATCAATCATATATATCATCAGACAACGCGAGCTTTGCACAAACCAAATCTGAGTAGCTATAAATTTAGGGGTTAATATTTGTGAACGAGCAGTGAAGCCCCTAGAATTCATCTAGGAGGCATAACAGTGGAGGTACTGTTTCAGATCTGATTGACCTGATTCTTCTGACCATCAGACTGCGGATGGTATGCCATGGACTGGCACAGTTTGATTTATAAAATAGTCAAAATTGCAGACAAAAAATGAGCTGTAAATTGAGGCACAAGTCACTTACCACCTCTTGGGGTGCACCAAACATTAATAACACATGGTGAACAAAAAGCTGGGCCACCTTATTGGAAGTAATGGCTGAAATAAAAGGGTCAAAAGCAAGAATTTTGTGAAGCAGTAAATGACCACCATTATCATGTCAAACCCATGGAATGGGGAAGCTCAAAAATAAAGTCAATGTATACCAATGTCCATGGACCTTATATTTATTGAAAGTGATGGAGGAGACCATTAGGGCACAATTTATCCAAATTAGCGCGTGAATGCCACACATTTTGTAATCTAAACTAGTAGATTCTTGGAAATCCCCAGCCAGTTGAACGTCCATTTTAGAAGTCAAGTTACTTCATGTGCCCTGAGTGGCCAACCACCGTAGGATCATGATGAGAAGAGTTGACTTCATCCCAGAATTAGGGAGTTACACAAACCCAGACATGGAACAAAATCTACCACTTTATAACAAACTATGGGTACGTTTATGCCCTGGCAAACCCAATTAATTATACAGCACTAACCCCTCCACGTAAACAGCCTGCCCCAACAGCCACTAGATAACAACAACACATCCGCCACCCAACAAGCCTTAGAAATTGCATGAGGAGAAATGGCTAGGATCTGAGTGGAAGGGTAATGTAGTCAAATCCTGCGTTTCCTCATCATTAGATTCAGATAAAGGTTGTGACTCAACAAAATAAGGGATGGTATTCAACGCTCCCTTTTACAAACATGTACTTAAAATTAAAACTGAACAAGTCTCAGAACATCCAAGCATGTCAGTGAGCCAACTTCAGGAGTTTCCAATAGTATATCAGGGCCTGATGATCCGTCTGAAAGATCAACTCATGCGGCGCCCTACAGAAGGTACACCAATGAGTCAGCGACCATTCCATGGCAGCCAACTCTTTATTTTAAACGGTCCAGAACAGTTCAGACAAAGTGAACTTTTTCAAAAAGTAAGTGCCTGGATGTTCCAATCTGTCATGCGCTTGAAGCACTGCCCCACAGCGGCTAATGAAGCGTTGCATGGTATGCTAAAAAGCTTTGTGGTGTCAGCATGTCTGAGAATGAATGTGCCACAAACACCTCCTTGATGGCGTCAAACGCCCACTGGAATTCCTCCATCCATCAGAATAAACATTCTTCCTCATCAAGATATGCAGCGGCGTGGCCAGCTGTGAAAGGGATGAGGAAATTTTTTTAAAAAATATGATTATTCCCAGAAAGCTCTGCAACTGCATCTGAGTGGTAGAGGTGGGCCATACGAGGATGGCTTTGAGATTTTTGGTTAAACGCGTAACCTTTCTTTAAGACCAAGTTACCTAGGATGGTAACTTCCTCCCTGAAGAACTCAAACCTGGGGGTTTTTACATAGAGGTCAGTCTTGTGCAATGCAGATAGCACCGCCTTTAGGTCCTTCTCATGCTGCTTGGGAGTGAGGGAGTGTACAAGGATATTATTGAAATACTCTACTGTGAAGGTGAACTAAAGGTTGCTGATAAAATCATTGATCATCCTCTAAAACGTGGCCAGGGTTTTTTAAGCCAAAAGGCATCACGTGGAACTTGAAGATCCCTCTTCTGGTACAAACCGCCGTAAGCCACTCCTGGCCAACTGCCACACTGATTTGGTAAACATATTCATAAGATCAAGCATTGAAGCACCTGGGAATTCTAAATCGCCTGGCTAATCATCTGCTTGAGGGTGTCAGGCAGACGGCAAGTAGAAAATAGACTGTCATACCAGCCTGAATGCTGGAGCATCCAAGTGTTGGACCAGAATGCCAGGGGCACTGCTGCTGGTATGACGGTTATGGAACTGGTAGGGAAGTTAAATCTCAACTAATAAAAAATGGAAATTTGGAGGAGGGTGTTTTTTATTGGGAAATTTAAGTGAAGAGAGTCAACCAACAATTTTCTCAGGGTGATGCACCTGATTAAATAGTCATTGATTTTGGGGAGGGAAAATAAGTCGGGATCAGGTTCTGCAAATTTGACCTAAGTGGTGAACTATTTGGAAAATGCGGGTTAGTTCCCTAGGGACCAACATTGCAAAATTCAGCGACGAGCTGAGTTTCAGTCAGGTTGACCTAAGAGGTGAACTATTTGAGAATAGGAGGGGGGAATATTTTTGATCATCATGTAAACAGAATTTACAACCGTTGGGCGTTCCAACTGATAGCTCAGCCTTCATACCTTTTTGACCATTTGAAATCTGAGTATCCAGTTGATTGCCGCTCAAATTAGTTGCAATTAATTCCATTTTGGTGATCTCGGCGCAGATTTTAATAATTCATTGTGACAGTTCTGCTGAGGAGAGTGCAAGTACCAAAAGTGGGATCTGAAGCTGAAGGACCATTTTCCAGCGCTCATCTACCATGTGAGCGAGATTGCCCTGGGTAATGGGGGTGTGGCCATCCTCTTTGGTATTTTTTTGCTCAGGAACAGAAGGTTGGCCCAATTAACGCCCAGCGGATGTTCCTCATGACTACAGAGGGTAAGGGTATAGTGATCCTGGAAGGTAATATATATTCAAATGTTATAGTCCATGCAGGGGTGCAACCTTCTGTTGGCCTTCTGAGCAAAAACTATGGGAGAAGTAATAAAAAAGGTTTTATAAACACTTGCCATTTTTGTGAGAATATCATTTAACCACACCTACAGAGCCTTATCTAATTGCTCATTATAAGGGTACAGAGGGCATTTGACATTAGTTATGTCTACCATCATGCAGAAGGCCAGATCATACATGGGTTTGGGAAATAAGAAGGTTGGCCTTCTCAATATCAAAAAGTCCTTGTACTGCAAAAAGCTGGAAGAGAATTTGGCGGCAGCTCAGTGGGGAGGGAATTAAAGAAATCACCTTACTTATATGGCAGGGAAAAGGTATCAATAAGCAGAAGCTTGCTACACACGTGGAGACTTACAAGAGGCAAAAGGTTGGGCTCCAGGCTAATACTAACCTGTTGCCACCACCACCAAACATCCCCAAGGATAGTGGATAACAACAGATCTGGCACTTCTTTAAACCAGTCACAGAAGCCTAACACATGCACTAAGTATGGTATGTTCTATTTTATATATAGCAAGTCATCAGTGCTGACAATGCACTCGATACTGAGGACCTCACATCAAGATCTAGGTCCAAATTCTGAGCGACCTACAAGCTTACAAGATACCCATTTGATCCTGTATTCAAGAGCCTTGACAGATACCACATGGGATATCAATAAAATCTTAACAAGAAATAGGAAGTAGCATGATCTTATATATTGGCAATGTTTTAAGAAATCGCTAAGAAGAAGGGGTAGTATCCAGTCTATCCGCTGGACCATCCTCAAGGAGAGAACCCATGGTCTTAGCCACCTGAGAAACCTCAACTTCCAGCCATGATCTGGTTGGCAACAATGACACCAACAGATTCACATACTGTGGCTCTCCTGGAACATCCAAGCAATAGTGATAATTCAATCACCAGAATCTAAACCAGCAAAAATTTAAAGGAAAAGATCCATGGCAACTGGGACAAAAACACACATGCTTGCTACCCATTAAAACTGGACTGGACAAAGGGAGTCCGCACACCTGAGCATCCTTACACTCAATTAAAGGATAAAATCCACCATTGTTTGAATCAGGAGAAACTTTGTTAATGGCAGCGTAAAAACTATGATCCAAAGCATGAGCCAACCCATTGACAAAAGGTTGGACCTTCCATTAATTAAAATAAAGGTAGCACCTCCATATAAAGAAGGGTGGAGAAGGACAAGAACTTGGGGTCAATACATTATGTCATGGAAGGGTGGTTAGCTTGGCAGGTAAAACTGCTTCCACCCTAGTGCAGGTTTTGAGTTAGAAACTTGTACTGGCTAGAAAAATTCTCAGTGTGGTATATTTGTCCCAAGGTCAACCCACCTCAAATATTTTTTCCATTATGTCATGGGGCATGATGATAATAATAAGACTATGCTGTCCCTCAGGTTGGGTTACCACAAAAACACCAGCCCGATACCTCAGACACAACCATACATATTGACAGATGCAAAAAGAATATAACAATCATGAGTAATAGTCAAAATATTCCTAAAAGTGGAAATCATTTCCAATAAATATAGCAACTTTTTAGATTTGCAAATAAATTTTGATTTTAAGAATTTTTTATAGAACTAAAAAATCAGAAAAAGAGAAAAATGGTGCTACAGCGTGACCTAGTTTGTGACGGTCAAGGCTATCCCTGACCACCACATAGCCTTAATTTCCACTAAGGGGATAATATGGCTAAACAGGAGTATTGCAACAGTCTCAACTCTTGAAAACCAAATGAAAAGTTAAGAATAAATTTAAATCAGAAAACATAATTACACCAAAAATGGTAATATTGTCCCTCAAAGCAAAAGTTATGAGAACAAATCAAAGGTAATAAGTTTATCTTAAATAGATTTAATTAATAAAGTTTTTGAGATGTCCCAACATCCCATTGGACAGTATAGAATGAATATAGACTTAAATTTGAGGCTCAAAATCCTCAATACTGGGCCCTAAGTGCCATGATATCTGCGGACTCCATGAGACCTTTCACAAGCAAAATTCCACATAACCCTTTCTTTAAACCATATGAACTAGCAAGCAATGGTTCTTAGAGGAACTTCATCTTCTACTATCCCCAATAAACTTTATAAAAATCAAAACAAGTTTTTAAATTTCACAATCATATTTATTTTAATAGTTTTGATATCTGGTGCTATGGATGTCAGTATGAACACCCAAGAGCTAATATAGTGTATTACTTACATGATGCCGCTCTTTAAGGACAAATAAACAGATCATACTTAGTGCAAGACTCTCTTTAATAGTGCTGTTCCTCCTAAGAGGCCAAAGTAGCCAACAGACACGCAATTTTATTTTTGGTGCTCTATCTGTTTGGGGGCTATGACTTTAACATAGTTAACAAACCTCTCAGAGCAATCATTAGAAGGCGGTTGCCATCAAAATGTTGGGGACTAGTGCCATATATGCTCACTGAATGGGGAACTGTGACTAAGCATACTATAGTCAGGTAATTTTGCAATTCTGTGATGGTGGATTGACATTTTAGATGATTGCTGATATTATTTGAATACAATCTGCCCATTCATAGTGGTATTAAATCACTAGAGAGAATATTATTTCCTCACAACTGCACTTGGCATGATGATGAAAACTCCTTCAGTGGACAGAAGGTTGCACCCACGGCCAGGCAACTTATGGATGGTTTCACTGAAATGAAAGGGGGTCATCACATCTGCGCCAGTTGGAAATAGAATCTTTGTAATAACAAAGATGGGGAAAAGTGGATGGAGTATTTATAGGCCTTAAATTGACTTGTTTGATTTAACTTTGCCAGTTACCAATTATCTCTGCTGGAAGAAATCAAATCAGAAGAGAGAACCTCTTAAAATCACATCTAATTTTCCACTGGCGATGGCTTCTGACCACTGCCACCTCCTGACACCCCTCCGAAATTTTCTTACCAATTCTTAAGTGGTGAACAGAGGATGTAGTGGCGCAATCTTTATGGGTACGCCTTTACTCACCCCTCATCCATCACATGGGCCAAATAGCCCAGGGTGACAGGAGGAATGGCCACCAGCTTGCACCATTTCTTGGTTCTAAAGGAAATTCTCTTGATCCAACCGCAAAGGTAGTTCCCCAAGGCTTACAAACTCTTTTTTGGTTTAGGTTTGCAAATGTCAAATGGCAAGTGAGGTTTTTGGAAACTCATCCATTATATTATTAAGGCCACAAAAAACCTTTTTTAATTAAAAACCATTTAAATTACTTATAAATCTCTTTCAATCATGACTAATTACAGAGCTGATAAATAATTAAATAGAAAAAATAATGAAATTTTTAATATAAAGCCAAACCATTACATCGCCATAGCTAGATGGAGCCCACCCAATGGCCATGTTAACCCCCTGGCAACAGTTGTAACACCATGAATTGTTGGCATCCAATAGACATCAGTCATATGATTCAGCAGCTATTTTTGATTTGTAATTTTTCAATATGAAACAATATATTGTATCACCAAATTACCAATCACAACTGATATAGACATTATGCCATGTTGTTACATATATTGCAAAGTATAAACTCTCATTTCCTTTAAACATATCTAAGTGGCAAGAGGAGCTATTACTTGCTGATAACTTGATCAAAGAAAGCTTTGACCGCGGTTGGTTTGGTCTAGTTTTCCTCACCACAAAATTGGCAGATGAAGCCGAAAAAGTGAAAGTTTAAGTCAAAGTCTGCATGATTTCCCACATAATGAACATGGAATGCGCATGCTAAAACAAAAAAAAGTATACAATATTATTAGTTTTTACAATTTACCAGACACCTTCTCACGCAATTTTGTAGCGAGAGTCACAGAGAAGAGAAAAATATCTAAGTTATAAAAAATCGTAGTTACAAAGCTTCTTTCTAATGCCAAAACTCTGCTGTTTGAAAAGCCATTACTGTTATTGACCCCTAAATAAAGATCCTGGAAGATTTGTCTAAAGTGCCATGGGTTGCCTAAATCTTCACTTCCTGATAGTAACCCTCAACTCCATTTACTATAATCTTAGAACGCGCAATGCCTTAATGCACCACCTGCAATGCATTAGGCCACAAGGCGCGTGACTTCCCTTTACAAGGGAGTGATCTTTATGGATATCAAACATGATAGCCTTATGGACAAACAGAATCGCATGTATGATAAATACCAGCACCTTTATTTATTATACTTTGGGCAAAATTTGTGAATATAAATAAATGAACATATGCTACCAAAAATATGAAATGCGTAAAAAGGCACTAAAGAAGGATGGCAAGAAGGAAGCGCAAGAGTTAGACTTTGCCACACAATTCATATGGTCACAAATGCATTACTGGCATGCTGCCCCACGTCTGTCAACCAACAATGACAGCGGATTACCAGGCATCAGCTCATCCAGAACAATTTTTAGATGCATTCCATCACTATCCACATGATATGATTCTCCATAACCATAAAAATGGTGCATGCAATCAAGCGTAAGCACTTGTCAATCTACCAACCAATCAGACTGTTCAAAAGGTCGTGTTTTTTAGTTTTTAGCCTCCTCACAATAACAAAGAAACTCAGGAACTGAATGAGGTAAACTCATCTCAGCGTTCCCAAACCTGAAGCCAATATTGATTTATGGGCGGTGTTGGGCCAATAGGCCCAGCCCACCACTTAAAGGGTGGCCCAGGTGTCTAACCTTAAATTGGGGTGTTTTCATATCATGGTCCAGGGCTTCCAAATCTAGGCCAAAAAGATGACCCACTTGCACATTTCACCTGCAAACATATTGGGAATTCAAGGAACTCATTGTTTGGCAGGAGAGAAAGAGGAGTTGGTCACAAGTTCCTCTTTATTAAACGTCTAGCTTCACCACTTTAGTTTATAATTTGTCCTATCAAAGAGATTTTATGAAAGAAATTTCTTAATAATGTTGTTTATGTCATTTACTCTCTTGTGGGACAGCAAAGAGTTTACCTACTCATTGTATATGCATCTAAAAAGTCTACTGACCACATTAAGTTTCTCATGAGAGTCACAGTTTGGATTTCAACTATGTTATGCTTTTTCTATTGTATTCCAATTCTAATGCTTTACTTGATTGGACATAAAATGACAAATTTAATAATTAATGTTGACTTTTGGGTTCAGAGGATGATTTGACATAGCATCAAATTTAATTATAGCTAATTTGGCGACTTTCAGGCTTCCAAGAAAAGAAGTTCCAAAGTCACTCTTATGTCAATTGAGTAATCAACTATAAATTTATTTGATGAATAGGCTCCCAAAAAGTTATATACTGGGTTGCAATAATTTTAGTTTACCATACTTGCAAATGCAATCGCCACAACTTTGTGAATTGTGTTAAATAAAGTTTAAAGAATAGCATGTCAAATGCTGAAGTTCAATGAAAAGAGGTAAGATTATTCTCCAGCAAACAATGCAAATGATTTATATTAGGTGTGCATTAATTTGCTTTGAGTTAATTATATATACTTATGAAAATAAAATCTCAAACAAAATATCTTGTTCTTTGTTTACTAGACTTTTACTAATATTATTTAAGTTTAAAACAGGCAGCAGTTGACTAATTATTTTTGAAGTAAACAAGGACAAGTTTTAACTAAAACCTTATTAGCTCAGACTACCCTTCCTGTTGTCAGACAGGAAGCCTTGTTAAGTTAATTGTAAAAATCCACCGCAAATATGTGTAGCCGCCACTTTTTAACAGTCACATACCCTGATCTACTATATAATTTTTTAGTTATTGGTGACTTTTCTGTTGGACAGATGTGGCATATGATTGTTGCAATCAACATCCCAATACTCCCAGGTCATAGGATATTCCTGGCACTCAAATCATCCAAAGGATTATATGACCCCTTCCCAGACAACTCTGAAAGCATAAACCCTATGACACGCCTACACATACATTATAAAACATTAAAGTATTATCTTGTTTTTCCCAAAGTGGAAAATTTACTCAAGGTGTTCTAATGTAAGGGTTGAGCCACTTGCAATAATCATTTTTTTGTTCACAGAGAGAGGCATCAGGAGAATTGGAAGGTTTTTACTTCTGTACCTAAAGCTTTTTCTTGAAATTCCAAGTGTGTCCAACTATTTTAAAGCCTTGGAATTCTACATACAGGTATAATACAAAATTTAAATTTATTGCGGGGAAGGCCAACCATGGGATGGACACTTCCGAATATGACTCAGATGAGACAAAACTTAGTACCAGGGGAGGCGCCCAGAGAAGCGATGCTATCTCTTGTTGCCAGCGGGAACGCCACTTATGGGAAGGGGAGGGAACGTGTGTAGGGGACGTAGCCACTATTGAGCACGTGTGGAGGAAGGGGTCTGATTTGATGAACCAGACTGGGAACCAGGAGGAGACCAGCTGTCAGCGACGCGGTGGGAGATATTTAAACATCCACACTTGAAAGTGATCCACCAAATGAGACTGGAATCTGTGGACAGCTTCAGGAGGGTGGGGATGGATCCAGCGATGGCATCCAAGACAATCGTGTGGATAGTCCACATGGCTATTGCAAACACCAGAGCATGGAGGGAGGGTGGGAGGGGGAGGCCATTGATGAAGCAAACATATCTCTTGACAGACTGAAGGGATGTGTTTGATCCTGGCCTAGCAGACGTTGGACTTCACGCCATATTAATTTAGAGGTGGGGCACTTCTCCAGGCGTTGGAACAGCGTTCCATACTGGCCACACACGACACAGGATGAGCGTAAAGCATTAGAGCGCTCAGCTGTATGATACACCCGCCTCAGGCAGCGCCACACATGGGAGCGGACTTGAGGCTGCAACAGAGGATGGTGTGCATATTTCCAGATAGTCTTTTGGGTCTCAGTGGAATAAGGATGTCCATCATGTCCAGGTAGTCCACCCTGGATAGGACTTGGGGTCGAATGGGGATCACGCCATCATGGATGGGTAGCCCCTGTACCTCTTGTGTGAACTGAGGAGAGGGGCGGCCTCTTCGGGTTGTATGTCCACTAATAAGAATTCTCCACTCTGTGCTTCGCATGGAGAGTAGGATTCGTTTGTAGTGGGTTTTGGTCCCGTGAGGACCTGTGGCCGATGTGTGTGATGCGAGGTATTTCATCAGGGAGTGGGGGTTTGATGGATTGTTGAGGCCCAAGGCTCGGGAGAAGTTGGAGTGGGCCACGCGGGACCAGTGTTGGGATGGTTGTGTAGGAGCAGTGACGGCCGCGATCCAGGTGCCCAGGATCTTGGCGGCATGGGCTTTGAAGTCAAGTAGGCCCATGCCACCATGATGATGAGGGCCAAACATGATCTCTAGCCGTACTGGTGGAGGGCGGCCTGACCAAAGCCAACCTTGTAGCAAAGCATACAGGGATTTGAAGAAGCATGGGGAGAAGGGGATGGAGTGGGCTCCAAACCAGACTTTGGAGAGGAGCATAGAGTTGGCTAAAACAACCCTGCCAGTGAGGGTAGTAGGGTGGGCTCTGAGAGAGGAGATTCACTTCGTCACGTTGTCCAGTATATGGCACTCCATTACTGCTGACGCGTATCCACCTGCCTCCATCCACACGCCCAGATGGCGTACCAGTCCTATGGTAGGTCGTGGCACAAAGGGGAGCACCAGTGGAGCGGTGTGTGTTGAGTTAGTAAGGTGTGGACGTGGGCGAGCAGATGGGCCAGGTTGGGAACTACTTGCTGGGGCCCAGCAGTTCTGAAACTGACCAAGGAGGATGATTTCGGTTTTAAAGCCGTTCAGTGCCGCGTTGCTTACCCGGGAATATTCCTGGATGAGGGCTTCAAGCGCGCGTGCATCTTTGTTATTAGACACCCCCACCACGCAATCATCTACAAATGCCATCATCTTGACTGGGGTTTGGCCTGGCACATGGACCCCAGTGAGTTGGGCATTCACATTTCACAGTAGTGGGTCAAGGCTGAAGTTGTATAAGAGTGGGCTGAGGGGGTCCCCTTGTCGCAGGCCCCTTTGAGGATGGACTACTTCCATTAGGAAACCTGGACCGCGCTCTGCCATTGTTGCAGATTCCATGAGCAGCATCACCCAGTTAATGAAGCGGGGAGGTAGGCGGAATTGTTGGAGGCAGGCCCTAAGGTATTCCCAGTTTACTCTATCATAGGCCTTTTGTTGGTCCAAGAATACAAGTGCCCCATAGGCTGTGGACTGACACACATTAGCCACAGAGTGCACGTTATCCCAAATCAACCTTCTGGGGATGAAACCAAATTGTTCTGGGGAGATGGTGGCAGATGCTACAGTCCCTAAACGGTTAGCCATGATTTTGGTTAAAATTTTGTTGCCTGTGTTTGTTAGAGAAATGGGGCGCCAGTTGGCTAAGTCTAGCCTATTCCCTTTCTTAAAGAGTGTGACCGTAAAGGCCTCATGTCCTCCTGGTAGGAGGCGCGTTTCCAACAGGCTTTGGTTGAGTTAGGCTAGCAGCAATGGGGATATATATTTAAAATATTTTTTGTAGAACTTATATGGAATGCCATCTGGGCCTGGGCATTTTCAGTTTGGCGCACCGTGAATGGTAGTCCATAATTCGTTCAGAGTAAATAAAATTTATTATTTACAGATATCAGAAAATGGTGTGGATATGAGCTCAGTCAAGAAATTCTGCTATTTCGGCCAGCTGAATTGGTTCGGCTCAGTATAACTCAGAGTAATACCTTTGCATTTCAATTGCCACTTCAGCCGGTGTGTCCACAATAGAATTATCAGATCTTCGCACCTGTGTGCAGGCCATGCTCTGGCGTGGTGCAAAATTTTTTTGAAGAAGTATGCGGTGCACTTGTTGCCTTTAGCGATGCAGGTGGCCCTGTATTGGACACAAACCTGATGTTTGTGTTGCCTTTCAAGTGCGTTGAGGTGGGCGGCTGCCTCCACCCACTTCTGGCCCCATGCAGGGCTATATCCTGAGGCTAGAATGTTGGACTCCAAGTGGGCCAATTCCACCAGCGCATGTGATATAACCGCTGATGTGGCTCGTGAGCATCTGGATGAGAGATGGCGATAGTGGCGGATGGTGTTTCTTTGAAAGTTGCCCATGTGGAAATGGGGTCCACACAAAATGGTACAACAAACAATTTTGCCAAAGTTGCCTCTTCCACCCATGTGGAAAATCCTGGCGACGCGAGCTCTGGGGGGCGGATTTTGCACCAATGTGGGCCTTTGCAACTGTGACAGGTAAGTGGTATGTTATCGAGACCAGTTGGTGGTCAGAGAATTCCATTTTCGTTGTTTTGAAGTGGGAGATGTGGGGTTGGAATTTCGCGGCGCTAGAATAAGGTCAATGCGGGTCATGGACCTTAATTAGCCGTTGTGGATGTGGGGATGCGTCATGTTTTCGAGCAGTGGGGCATGTTGCGGCAGCCCATCCATTAACACAAGGGTGGCTTTTAGAACGTGTAGTTCTATGTGACCTTGTGGGGCGTGGGGTGAGGGCGGCCACCGGTCCATTGGTGAGGTTAGCCAACAGTTCATGTCGCCAATTAGGAAAGAATCAGGGGGTAGCGGGAGGGATTTGACCAATGAGAAAAATTCCCGACGCTCATGTGCACCATTTGGGGCATAGTGTTGATGATTGTGTGTGCAACATCGGCCCATGAGAAGGTGATAATGAGCACTCGGCCATTTAGGAATGTTTCTGAAGATGTAAATTTGAAAATATTGTTTTTCTGAATTAGCACCCCACAGTGCTTTGACCAAAAGGATAGGGATGGTAGGAGCATTGTTTTCCAAGCTTCCTCGGAACCTCATGGACAGTGGGACTCCTGGATGGCCAGGATATTCACGGGTAAATTGTTTTGTAAAAAACTCAGTTTCCTAGCCCAGGATGGGGAGGCCTTGAGTCTGGCAATATTCAGCGTCCCTAGAGTGAAGGTTTCCCCCATTGCACCTTAGGTGCGAGGGGGTGGGCCCCTGGGCCCACCAGCCTCTTCCAGGTCCCCACGGGCTTTCACAGCAGCACGGGTATTAGCAGCAATGCTATCAGGGTTTTTGTTAATTTTTGTGGAAAGAGTTGCATTGGCTTTGGCCTTTGCTTTTTGTTTTCCTGACGTCGGACAAATTTTTTGTGGTGCGGATAAGTTCAGTGCACCGTCGAGTGGGGCAAATTTTTTTTTCAGTTGGGATAGGTCCAAGTCAGTTTTGACTGGGGCTTGGGTGCAGCGATTGGGTGAGATTGAATCTCCCATTGGATCCTCGGATTGAGTGGCCCATTCAGCATGGGCCTCCCAATATGATTGGGTGATGGATTCCCAAGTTGCCTCCACCGCGAAGGTCTCCATGTCCTCCTGGCATTGTGAGTGTGGGATGGTGGTGGTGGCCTATGGCCACTTCCTTGGCCGCGGTCCTATGGGCCTGCTTGGCCTTCTTCCGCTCCTGCGGGGAGATGGGCTTTACCAATAGGTAGCAGCCTTGTGCTCCCCACGGGAAAGCCTCCTTGGTGCTTGCAGTTGGTTCGTAGTGCGCCTCTCCGCTGGCCATGGCCGCTGAGGGGTGCTCTTGGAATGTGACGCCCTCTTTGATGGGGCATGCGTGTGCCTTATGGCTGAACGCATCACAGTGGGTGCAAATGGGGGGCGCGCTGTCCACGGTTACCCAGAATGGGTGGGTGGTGTGCCCTGTGATATCAATAAAGGTGGAGTGCGGGATCTGGGTTAGGTCCTTCACGATCTCCTCAGTTGGGGTCAGAACTGCGATGGCTTTGCCAGTGCACAGGTGTGGCATCAGCATGAAACATTGCATTTCAAAAGATTGTATTTCGCCGTATATGGCGAGACCATCTTTCAGGTGTTGCTCCAAAATGTCACGTTTTACCATAGTCGGCAAAAAGTCAAACGTGAGGAAAATTTGGTTTGATTTTGTCCATCTGGTGCATTTAGTTTCGACGAACCATTGCCCTTTGGGGAGGTCGACCAATATGTGCACCGCTGCAGCCTCATCTGCTGCTATTTTGCTTTTGAAACATAGGTCCAGCCAACCGCATGACATGGAGTGAGGTGCAACATACACCGCGGTCAGGAAAATTTTGTGTACATCTTCACAAAATTTTCTCATAGGGCCATTTTTTGGATGTCCAGATACACACAGACTCCAAATTCCACCGACGAAAGTGGCTGGGAATGTGGCGTGTTGATGTACTGGTTGCATCATGCTTGCCATGCAAGTATCTCCGGGGAAATTGTGACTGCCAGTTTTTTTAGATTTTTTTCTATTCCGCCGGATTCTCGGGGCGTTTTCAGATGTTAGAGGCTGCAGGCCTTCCGCCTGCTCCTCTTGCCTTGCTTGCCCAACTGCTCCCAGACATGGGCGCAGACTAATCCCCTCTATGAGATTATCAAACTAGATTTAGTCTTGAATTGAATGGGTTGCAAAAGTGTTTGCAACGAGAAAGAAAAGTTTTACAGGTATAAAACACAGCACACCAGAACTCTCTCAACCTCTGATAACTACAGTAAAGCTAAGCCTGAACTTTAAAACACTAATACTATATTTGGTATTAATAGCACCAAATAAAGAAATGACAATAATAAAGGCAGATCTATGAAAGTCGTCCTTTTATTGATATGGCAATGTAAAGCTTATATAGTATATAATTAAAATGGAGTCTTTGAAGTATAACATGGCTTTTATCAAATCAAGTTTTTTAATTGGGCTATTGGGAAATTGCTGCTTAGTTTAATAGCCAACAGAGTATAATTTCTTGATCCTCTGGGATATTATGGCTTTTTTCTTAATCATATGTAGCTCTGGACTGCTTGTGATTGCAAGGCTGATGCTCTAAATGATCATGTAGTTCTCATGATCCTCGTGCACTTACAGCTGCATATGTACAATGGTAGTCTCAAATGATGGTTTTCATGATATTATTTTTCTTCCTATTTTAGTAATATCTACATTTCTAAGTTCTTTTTACAAATTTTAAAACTTTTTTTAGGGGTTCTGCTAATTCTCGCATCATTGACAGTTAAACCTTAGGGTAAAGAAGGGGATTCATCCAAGGTATAATCTTCGACGTTGTGTATATAATCATCAGGATATGTATCTATACTTTTGTCCTCTGACGACATGCTAAATGGCTATCTAATTAGCTTGGTGGTAAAAGAGTATATAAGAGCATCTTCATCAGGGATTTTAGGCCCTTCAAAGCCTATAAAAGGTGCTTTGGTTTGTCAAATATCACTATTGATGGCCATTTTAGGTGGTGTCAAGATTTCAATATGACTGGACGATAAGCTAGTGTTTCAATAGATCATAATTTAGATGAAAAGCGAACTTTGAGGGCGAATAATAGGTTAAAGCAATTTGAGGTATTTCGATCAAATTAACTAGGGTTTGGTAATCAAGGAAATTCCGTTGAAGCCTTGATGATCAAACAAACTCTACATTGATAGCGAATAGAGATTGACTAAGCAAAATATGTCAAATTTGTTGAAGAATATCAAGGGTTAAGGGTTGAGTGGGAGAGAGAAGTTGGGGAAGTTTTAGGAGAAGAAAAGAGAGGAAGAAGGAAGAAGGGAGTAGGAGTAAGTAGAGAGTGGATGCAGAAAGGGTCTGCTGGTTATATCATATTAAATAAAGTAGCGTAGCTGGGGCGATTGCCTCATATTTATATAAGTAGTCACATTTATTTGGAGGGACCAACGATCTCCATATTTTTTGGCCGTTGCTCAGTGGTCTAAACCTGGTGTAACTCGTTTAGCGAAAACAAGTCATATCCATCAAAAATTAACAGTGGTTCTCAATATAGGGGGCCCATTGATCAACTATTAACACCTTCATCATTGCACCTATGGCGCAACCAGCTTGCTTTTATGGGGTACTACCCCCGGTTATCAAATTTCTCAATATGGAGAGCTGAAGCTTGCTTGGGATACCTTACTCCAGGCGCAAAAAGTGTTTTTAGGAGAATAAACATATTACTGAGCAACTCAACCATGCCTTCCGCTAACTGCACTTGGTAGGTGACCACACCAACCAACTTGTCAACCTATTGAGCAGCACGACGGAGTGGCCAGACTGTCCAGAGTAAAAATTAAATAAGGCTGTTAAGGAGAAGGAAATCTGCAGTGACAGGCTGCCTCCATTTAACCATAATGGTAAAATACACGGGTTTTTAAGAGATTTTAGTTTGCCATAGAGGGGGCTTCTGATTGGCGGAAAGCTAAACTGTTGTTAACTGCATTGGATGTTTCAAGCGCTGATCAAGTTACATGTTATCTTAAAAATAGTTCTGTAGCTTACCAAGAGTTGAAGGAGACTGTAATACGCCTGTTTAGGGGCAAAGAGAAATTGGCTCAGAGTAAGGCGGATTTTTTAACAATATCTTCTCAAAAAAATGAGTCCTTAATACAGTTTGCAGAGAAGTTCACTAATGAGGATCATGTGTTGTTGGGTGCGAATGTCTTATCTGATGAGGAGGTGGGAATAGCAATGACGCTGACTATCAAGACCTATCGTGAATTACATAATGCTATGGCGTACACTCTTCAGGAGGATGCAGAGTTACTCAAAATCATCCATCATTTGCACTGTCTATCCGTCATCTTTAGTGCTTCTAACATGGAGCGTAGAGCCTGCATCTTCCACTAAAATTCCGCTAAGTGAAGGATCCCAACAATATGGGGCAATTTGTGGGTTACTCCTCGGTCACTTAACTTATGGGTGGGTCCTTTCCATCCCTGTTATGATCAATCCGCTTATCCTCAGGTCCATAATAACCCATGTTTTAATAGTAGACCTAGACCTTCTGGGGTAATTCAGAAATGAGTGCAGGTCCCAAATGCTTGTTTCTCATGTGGCCAAATAGGCCATTATGCGGTTAGTTTTCAGGCCAACCCAAAGGTCCATGCAGTATCCGTTGTCCCAAATAAACAGGGAAAAGGAGAGTGGAGTAGTGACGGGACACTCTGCATCCACTGATTTAAATTTAATTGTCCCTGATGCTTTCCATGAGTCACTTTGTGTCAGCCCTGGGGCACACTCTGAGGATTTACTATATCAACAGATCACTTACCACCTTTTGGCATCAAGCTAAGGGAGAGACCCCAATAATACAGACATGGGGTTCCACCGAGATGTGCATAAGCCATACACCTAGCAAATCCTTAAGCGGAATGGTACAGTTGATGGTGAACCCTCCGCATATGTTGCAGCTCTGGAGGGGGTGGAGGTGGCGATTCCTGTAGAAAAGATTGCCCAGGAGTATCCTCATGTTGGGGCTGGTATGCTCACTTTTCTGGATAATCAAACGCCCTTGTATGTTTATGTAACAAACACCAAGGGTTCTTCTTATTTGGAATGCACATATTGTGACATATTCGTACAGAATAACAAAATTTGGGCGATCATTGATACTGGCGCTCCTGTCAATATAATATCCACCAAGCTTGTGGCTAAGCTTCTGCTGAAGCCAGATGCGGACCACCAAGTAGTGTAGGGAACTGCGGAGGCACAGAGTACTGTGTCAGAAGGCGCATATAGCTCATTGACTTTGAGGTTTGGGTCATCTGGCGCATCCACTCCAGCTGTGGTGTTGCCTAATGACCACTATGACATGTTGATAGGCGCCGCATTTATGCATCACATTGGGGCTGTGTTTTTAATATGGTAGATGAAACCATCAGTATCCTGGGACAATGTATCCCTATCTATTTTACTTCCATCTGAGTCCCAGATGACCTAATCCGCTCTGGTCAAATTAATCTCACTTATAGCAATGGTGTGATTCCTGTAAGATATTGGCGGATGAAGCGGAGTACCTGAACGCTTTCAAACCAGATTTACAAGTACAAAGGGATTTCGCTATGGGCAGTAAATGCTTTGACTATCCCTTCTGGGCATCTGGTCATAATTGGGACAGAGCTTGAAGTTGATATACTGGGAGGTCTGTACAGAGAGGTTGTGGGGCCCTATCAACAATTGTGGCTCAAACCTCATGTGGCTCCTGGGTTACTATTACCAGGGCAAGGGGAAGTGAAGGCGTTGGTAGAGAATCTGCAGAAGGAAGTGATGAAGGTTCAGCGGCACGAAGTGGTGGCTTACCTGCGCCTGATCTCTCTTGCTGAGGTCCATCAGATACACAACTTTGGTTCTTGGGAAGATCTTGGCTTGCCTTTTTAACCACCTTCAGTGTAATAACTGTGATTCCGCGAGAGGAGCTAACTGGTCTATTGGAGAATCAGAAGGACAGGATGATGGATCTGTTTAAGAAGTACCATTGCATTTTTGCAACTGATGATCATGACTTGGGTGCGCTCATGTGGTTGTGCATCAGGTGGAAACAGGAGATCACCCCCTATCAGGTCATGACCTATCTGTCGCTTGAAGGCAGTGGTAAAAGTTGTATCTGCAGAAATAGATACATTGGTGGAACAGGGAATGTTGGAGCCGTCAAAGTGTCCCTGGGCATCCCCGGTGCTAATTTTCAAAAAGAAAGATGGCTCCAATTGAGTAGTAATTGATTACAGAAAGCTTAACCGCATTATGAAAAAAGATTTGTACCTGCTCCCACAAATTGATGATGCTTTGGATCGATTAGGTGGGGCCAAATATTTCTCTGCTATGAGATTGATATTGGGGTACTGTCAGATCTGGTTGCCAGCAGCGGAACAAGAAAAGTGCGCTATAATCACCTCAAAAGGATTGTTTCAGCCTACATGTATGCCACAGAGTTTTTGAAATGCCCCCGCTATGTTCCAGCGGGATATGGACACTATTTTGGGTGACCTAAAGCTGTCTTGCATTATTGTCTACCTTAATGATATCAATGTGTTTTTGCGGACGTTCACGAAGCATCTTGGACACCTGGAGCAAGTGTTCCGCCTCTTTCTGACGCTAATATCAAGATTAAGCTCCAAAAGTGCCACTTTTTCAAGGAACAGTTGGAATACCTTGGCTTTGTGGTAGACTCCAAAGGGCTTAGTCCTCATCTGGCCAAGGTGGAAGCCATCTGCAAGATGACTCAGCCAAGAAAAAAGTGGGATATCCAGGTGTTCTTGGGATGGTTAGTTACTACCAGCAGTTCATTCCCAACTTCAGCTGTATTGGGGCTCGACTCTTTGAGCTACTTAAGAAAAGCGCTGCCTCAACTGGCCAAATTGATGTCAAACCACTTTTGATGTATTATGAACCGTGTGGCCAGCACCTGTTTTACAATACCCTAATTCCAAAAAGAGTTTATTGTGAATTTGGATTCTTCGTTTTCTGCTGTAGGGGCTGTGTTATCTCAAAAGATGATGACGGTGTGGAGCACCCCATTGCATATTGTAGCTGCAGTCTGACTGGTCCTGAAAAGTATTACACCGTGGCCAAGCAGGAGTGTTTAGAAGTGATATATGTGTAAAAACAATTCTGGGTCTACCTCTACGTGGTGAGATTCAAAGTGGTAACGGCGTATATGCCTCCTTGCGCTGGCTACAGAATCTGTGGGAACCTGAAGGGCGGCTCGCACAATGGGATTTAAAGCTCCAAGCATATGATTTTGAGATCATGCATCATCCAGGGGCAAAGCATTAGAATATGGATTGTCTTTCCCGATTACCCACAGTTGCCATTACAGAAGATGTGGTGGACATAATGTATGAAAAGATGATTGTGGGCAAATATCATGATGAGCCGCTGCCTGTGATCAAAGTGTTAGATGGGCTTAGGAAGGATACCTTCTTGTGCAATGGAGAACTATATAAGTGGAACGGGGAATTGATGCTGAGTTTCCCAAAACCCTCAGCCAGGCCTGCAATAATTATGGATGCTCATAGAGCGGTAGGTCACGGAGGGTTGAGAAAGATGCTGGAGTTCTTGTGACACTACTACTATTGTGAGAGTATGCACTATGATATACTTGAGACGGTTAGTTGTTGCCATCAGTGCGAAGTGGAGAAACCATTCCACCAGAAGACCACCTACCAGCTAGTCAAGCCTCAGTTTTCATGGCATACTGTTTCATTAGACGTGGTGGGCCATCTGCCAACTGGCGCAAACCACTCCAAATATATAATAGTAGCCATTGATCATTCGACAAGATGGGTGGAAGCAAGTGCTATAAAGGATTTGGGGCTGTCACTACTGCCAAGTTCATCCTGGAGTGTGTCATACAGCGCCATGGTTGTCCGCAATTTATTTTAATGGACATTGTGACCAATTTCACATCACATATATTGGCCAAGTTGAATGAGCTCATGGCAATCCGCGGGGTCCTAACTACCCCTACCACTCTGAATCTAACGGTATGGTGGAGCGGGTCAATGGGACCTTGGTAAATATTCTATGCAAGCTTGTAGATGAGTGGTCGTAAGATTGGAGAACCCTTTTATCCGCCACTGTCTGTGCGTACAATATCAGCTACCACTCAGCAACTGGTAAGAGTTCATTCCAATTGCTCTATGGAGGACATCCAGCGCTGCCTGCCTTGCTTTACTCCTGTGTGGAGGATACTGGCAAAGTCAAGCCCCACCGCTAATTGTCTACCTTAACAGACACGCTGATTAACCTACAAACTGAGGATATTCTACTAGTCTTTCCAGGAAGATTCAGGATCATGCAGCTGACCAAGGTAGACGCAGCAATACTCCACAGTTTGGGGTAGGGGAATTGGTCCTGTTCCATGACCAACATGGGTTTGAAAGAAGTAACAAGCTCGCCAGTATATGGAGCAGCCCATTTGAGATCATCGAGAAGACTGGGGCTGATGCCTACACCATTAAGGAACCTGCAGGTGGTCAGATAATCAACCAAGTACATGCAAAGTCCCTTCATCCCTACAAGCAATAGGCGCTTATCATCCAGTCAAGGGGGGATAATGTTGAGATTTCAATATGACTGGACAATATGCTAGTGTTCTGACGGAATATAATTTAGATGCAAAGCGAGCTTTGAGGGCGAATAATAGGTTAAAGCAATGTGAGGTGAATTGATTCAATCAACTAGGGTTTGGTAATTGAGTGAATTCCATTGAAGCCTTGATAATCAAATGAACTCTACATTAAAAAGTAAATAGAGATTGACTAAGCAAAATGTGCCAAATCCATTGAAGAATATCGAGGGTTAAAGGTTGAGTAGGAGATAGAAATTAGGGAGGCTTTATAAGAAAAAGAGAGAAAGAAGGAAGAAGGGAGTAGTAGTAAGTAGAGAGTGAAGGAAGAAAAGGTCTGCTGGTTATATCATATTAAATAAAGTAGCGTAGCTAGGGTGATTGCCTCATATTTATATAAGTTAAAAAATGTTTATTTGGAGGGACCAACGATCTCCATATTGTTTGGCTGTAGCTCAGTGGTCTAAACCTGGTGCAACTCGTTTAGCGGAAACAAGTCAAATCCACCAAAAGTTAACATGTGGGAAATGATCTTTTTTCTGGTTAGACAGATCAATAGTATCAATATATTTATAATATTGAATTGAGGGTTTTATGGAGGGGTTTTCCATAGGATGAGTATTGCCCCTACAGCTGAGCGTTTCTCAATACCCTGCATTGACTACATTCATACACTGTTGCTTTTAAAATCAAGTATTCTCCAGGTTTGAAACTATTGAATTTCATTTTCAAGACCAATTTTTGGCAACTATAACCCTGAACATAATGAACACTTGATGACACAAACTAACTGGAACAGTCAGGTATTGGTACAATCAATAAATGTTTTGTATTTAAGATGAATATCTTAATAAACATCGTCAATCCATATTATTTGCCCTTTTGCGCAAAATTTTTGGTAACATGGAATCTGATAAAACAATATTGCAGCCATTGCAAAAATGGATTGACGCCTTAAGGCTTCAGCACCTAAGTTTCAGCCGCCCAACTGCAACTCATCCTCGCCCATATGGAGATGAATTTTCCTAGAAGGAGATACAGCCCTGAGTGTACTATTTAATTGGTTGTAACAACAATTTTCTTTAAGAGCTTGATTTTTATACCAACACCAATTAATTTTACTGGAGCGAGCCTCACTGATCATGAAAGGGGAAAAGAAAAAATACTTCTGTTGTGTTATAATGACTAGAAACATTGAACATAATCCACTCAAGTTTGTACTGTAACAGGCGCTTGTCACTACCCACAGTAAAGTATCTGAGAATGTTCAACAGTACTACACCGCACTATGTCAATCAGATGGAAGTGACCCAAAAGCCATAAGAAACTTTAGAACCAACTTTAGATACTTTCTCCCAATAACATAGCAGACTTGGTGTAGTGTTTTATCTACCAAAAGCTAAGGGATACTGTGCAAAAAGCACTTCACTGGAAAAGCTTTGGCCCAGGTGGCATACCTAATGAGCTCTATAGGACACATTATATTCAATCCACTTTTAAAATCATCCATCAAATAATGCCTTCTAAATACTTGTCAGCTGCCTGAAGGATTGGAAGGCTATGTTGTAACCTTGTTCAAAAAGGGTGATTCAACAGGCTTGGGATTATGCGCCAGATATCACTTAACACGGCTGATTAAAAATGCCCAAGATATTGCCAAAGCGGTTTTATAGATTGCTCAAACAACCATATCAGTCAACTAATATAGACATGTCCCCAAACGCAGCATATGGGAAAACATCCACACCATTGCCAATGTGTGCCGGTATAGATCAGATGGTGTGCTGATATTTTTAGACCAACAAAAATCATATGATCATCTATATTGGAAGTGCCTTAAGGCAACTAAAGAAAATTCTACCTTCAAACTCAATTTAATGACTGGTCTATGCTTTTAACCAGGTCATTGATTATGGAAATCTATGGACCAGGATTTTTTACAAAACACGTTGTTGTGATTTGGGTTTTTACCAACCATAGGATATTAATCTAGCCATAATACCTCTAATGCCCTATAGACCTCACTGCTACCCTCATTCCAATTATCAATATCCCTCAGCAGATCAATTTTTTATTGATGTGTAATGAGATATATTGCTAGTAATTTCTCACTTCCAAATTCAAGAATGTTTATTAATTTGCTATATCTTTATCCCAATTGTCAGACAGTTGGCCCTGCCACTGAAAAATAAGAATGTGGTAGGCTGAATTCAGCCAAAAAGGGAAATGTAGGCCCTTTGTAATTCTCCAACTCCCTTAAAAACAATTTAAATAATAATGTCGAGGAGAATGACCAAAAGACTCTGGCCTATTCTCGGTGGAACCCCATTAATCAGGGCAACACGAGTTCAAAACCTGCATGGGCATATTTAATAAAATCTAATGATCAGATTTTGCCAATCTCACCACAGACTCTGGGGAAACCAGCTAAAGGTGCTCCCTCAACCAGCACTGAGTCCTTAACACCTCTGTGGGGGCCACCCCCTTTTATAGGCGTGGCGGCAGGCCCCCAAGATGAGAAAAATTTCTCAAGTGGTGATTGGCTGGGGTATATCGAAACCCTGCCACATAGGTATATTCTACCCCAAACCCCCAACGTCCATTTCCTAAAATCACCTAACTTTCCTCCACAATCTGATAGGACTGACACCCATATTACCTAAATTTGAAAGCTCCAAAGCTATTCCAAACCTATCCCCAAATCCCTCTGACCTTCAAAATTAATCTATATATTAATCATTGAAAGTCAGAGAGGGATCATCTCTCTTTTACCCCCCTGCGTGGCACCAATAAACCTCAAACCCTTATTTTACTAGGTTTATAAGTTTATAAAGTTTATTATTTTTGTGGTATAAATTCCCCTCATTGTTGGATTTTGGGGAGTTAAGCACCTAACGAGCATCAAAAATCCCAAAATCTGACACCAATATTTGTGTCCCTTGAAAGATCAAATCCCATTGATCCGCCATCATATATTTTGCTAGTATTTTCTCTCTCCTAAATTCAAGCAATTACAATGATAACCAGCTTGCAGTCAAAGCAGCTGCAACACCAGATTGTCATCCTCTTTGTAAAGCTGTTACCAAATCAGTGACGATGCTCACAGGAGGAATTCCACCTCCTGTTATCCCCTCAACCCTCACCCCAAAAAGTAAAATCATATGAACCAGCTATACAAAAATGCCAAAGATGCTATCCAGAACGTGGCGACTATAGCATGGAACCCAAAAGCAGAAATTACCTGAACCAACATTCCCACGTTTGTTAAGCTCCCAGATGCCCGCATCAAAGCTGAAAAAGCTTTATTTAAATATCTTAGTGCCATTTACCTAGCTGGCAATTTCCATGAAATTCCAATTATTAGAAATAGCGGACCACATGCCACAGATGCCCCAAACGCCCTTACTGTCTGCTGTAACATGCACTCTACTATGGGAGGAAGAAGCTGCTGCCAAAGATGAGCTCCCTGAACCTCCCTCCCCTTCTGCCATAGAGAAATAAGAAGTTTCCGCTGCCCACCTGGTTGGTTGTTTTTTTTAAGCATTTCACTCAATCTTTTCATTTGGACATTTTGTTTGAACCACTTAGTTATGTTAGTTTTTAGTTTAGTTTTAGTTTCAGCAATTTCTGTCCCCTGGTTGGCTTACCTCAAATAAATATAAAATTCAAGCAAATTTCTAATTTAATATATAGACCTGATTTCTAAAAGCTCAAATTATATCTGCTTGTTGACTGAAAGCCCAGTTCCCTAACCAATTTCAATCCCATTAGTCAAAGGTTACTAAAATGATTCCACCAAATCTTTCCCAAATATCTTTGATCAAAATCTTAAAGATGTGCTTGGAATTGAATAGATGATTAATACTGTCCCTAAGGCTGAACAGGCCACCACCAAGATGTGCCCAATGTTGGAATTCTGAATTTCATCTTGCCCAATATTCCAGAGCGCTGCATACTGCAGGCATCTTTTCCAAAATAACGTTCTTTTCTACCACATGCTGCCTCATGCTGCCAATGCACCCAAACCTATTCTGTTCGCCCTATCACTCGCCCTAAATGCTGCCCTGGATGTAAATCCCCCCAACCCTCTTCCCCATCTGATATGGCTTCTTAGGCTATTAGCCAAAGTACTAATTGGCTTTTCATTAAGATAATTTCTTTGTTTAGCTTACTAAAAATAAAAATGTGTAGATCTTCCCCCTTTTTAGGTTAGGACCCACTAGTGCTAAAAAGATGTCCTGATGTTGGACAGATGGTTAGAAAGTTTTGGATGCGTTTATACACAGTCTATTAGTGAGCCATAAAATAAGGAAACTAGAAGATTCAGGAGCTGTTAGGAAATCTGACTGAATAGAGGTCAGGGTATAAATGGCAGGACCTGTTATTGGATAAGGATGAATGAGGCAACATACAACTTGTATCAATTCTTTCTGAAAAAATGCTGCTTTCCATTACAAAATATACAAAGTTGAGCGTACCCAAAGAGACAATAGTTGTTTGAAGAGTTTATTTTAGATATGCTGGTTTCCATTACGCATGATCCCCAATTATGGAAATACTAATGAGACTAAAGCGAATTTAGAGGATTTAGTTAATAAAAGCTTATTTTTCCCCGACTTTAATTCTATTTCTTAAAATATTATCTTCATACAGTAAAACCTGTTTAAGTGCCAAATATAGCTGTACAAGTATCGATTAGTTGCAGTCCTAATTGCAACACCCATTCTCCTACAGCGCAGTCAAAAAAGGAGACCCCATCCTCCCTCTTTATTGTAAAATTTTAGGCTAGAACCAGTCCTGAGCGCCATAGATTAGACATGAAAGGCATTGGCTCTCAGATCAAAAACCTTTTAAAGTATTGACATTTGGAGAATATAGCGAGGTTGTTTTTTAACCACTCTCACTTGCTCCCTAAAACTATCATCATCCAGTATATATAAGTAAGTAGTGCCAAAATTTAATAACTACAAGTAAGAGGTTCTAATTCTAGGAAAGAACTATTATCGGTGGCAAACTGAGACTTCTTAAACTTTTCTCTCTCGTTGCAATCACTTTTGCAACATTTATTCAATTCAAGTCTGGAAAAAGTCTGATAATCTCAACGAGGAAATTAGTTGACGCCCATGTCAGGGAGCAGTTGGGCAAGTAAGGTCAAGGGCACAGGTGTTGGCCCCACAGTATCTAAAGTTCACAAACGCCCCAGTGAACCCAGAGGAATAGATAAACTTAACAAAAAACTGGTGGTAACCATTTCCCCAGAAATTTTAGCTTGGCAAGCGTGATGCAACCAGTACATCAATACGGTGCACTCTCAACTACTCTTGTTGGTGGAACATGGAGTACGGGTATTCCTGGATTTTCAGCAGATGGTGCTCTGGGAAAAGTTTTGTGGGGATGTACAAACTCATTTCCCGAACGCAGTGTACGTCACACCTCATTTCATGCCATATGGTTGGCTGGATCTTAGTTATGAGAGCAAGGAAGCGGCAGACAAAGCTGCAATGGTGCGCGTTGTAGTAGACCTCCCAGATGGTCAGTGTGTCATCAAAACTAAGCGCACCAGATGGACAAAGTTGAATCAAATTTTCGTCACTTTTGACTTTCTGCCCACTATGGTCAAAAGCACCGTACTCAACCAACACCTGAAGACTGGACTTGCCATATACAGCAAAATACAATCCTTCAAAATGCAGCACTTTACGCTGATGCCAAACCTGTGCACCAGCAAAGCAAATGCAGTCCTAACCCTAGCTGAGGGGATAGCGAAGGATCTAACTAAATCCTGCATACCACTTTTGTCAACATTGAGGGGCATGCCACCCACCCTTTAAGGGTCACCATGGATAGCGCACCCCCCATCTGCGCCTTTTGTAACGCTTTTGGCCACAAGGCACACACCTGTTCCTCCAAGGAACGCATCACATTCAAGAAATTCCCTTGGTTCAATGTGCGGCGGTAAGGCCCACTATGAACTGACTGCTGATACAACATTAGCCTTCCTGTGGTGAGCGCAGCGCTGCTACTTACTAGTTAAGCCAATATCCCCTCAAAAGCGGAAGAAGGCCAAACAGGTCCGCAAGGCAGCGGCCAAGGAGGCGTCCAAGACCACTTCCGCTATCCCGCCCTCCCAGCTCCAGGAGGACATAAAGACTTTCATGGTGGAAGCAGCTCATGAATCTCTCGACCAATCAGATTGGGACGCCCAAGCTGATTGGGCCACCAAAGCTGAAATCCTGATGGGCAAGTCAGTTTCTCCCAACCAATGCGCCCAAGCATTGATTGGAACTGAATTGGTCTCCAACCTTCCTGCCAACATTTCACTTCCAAGCAGTGGTGCACTGCAAATGCTGCACCATACAAATATCATCTCGCAGCGAAAAAAATGAAGGCAAAAGCCAATGCAAACCCAACTGCTAAAGCTACGCATACCACCGATTACGTTTCATCACATACCCAAGGCACTGACAAGCGCTGTGAAGAACAAGAGAAGGCTAAAGGGCTCGGGTGCCCTTACCCTCACACCTAAGGTGCAATGGGGGAGCCTTTACTTTAGGGATGTTAAACATCGCCGGACTCAAGGCCTTGTGGTCCTGGGCTAGGAAACTGAGTTTTTTACAACAAAATTTACCAGTGGATATCCTGGCCATTCAGGAGTCCCACTGTCCACGCGGTTCTGAGGACACATGGAAAACCATGCTCCTCGCTTCCCTCTCCTTCTGGTCAGAGCACTGTGGGGTGCTAGTTCAAAAGAACAATAATTTTAAATTTTTATCATCTGAATCCTTCCTTAGAGGCTGCATCCTTGTTGTCAATTTTTGTGGGCTGACGAAGTGCACACTATCGTCAACATTTACACCCAAACCTGTGCATGAGAACGTTGGGAATTTTTCTCATCAGTCAATTCCATTCCGTTGCCCTCTGAACCTTTCATCATTGATGACATGAACTGTTGGTTGAACCCATCCACTAACTTCTGGCCTTTCTCTTCTTCACCACCACAGGGACACGTTGACTCCACTCCGTGTCCTCAAGGCCACCCTAGGTTTGTCAATACTTTGCCACATCATGCTCCACTTCTTAAAAACATGTCACAACCCCATGTCCACAATGGCCAGTTAAGGTCCATGTCCCGCATTGACCTTATCCTTGCACCATTGAAATTTCATACCTGGATTTATCCATTTCACCATGACGAATATCAATTTTTTGACCAAGGGATAGTTTTGATATTCTTCCATCTATTCAAACCAGCAGCTTGGGCTCTGAGTTAGTGCAAAATTTGCCTGGCCAAAATTGCATCGCTGAGATTTTCCTCGTGGATGGAATCTGCGACCACAGCTCAGAGTTTATTGCACCATTTTGCGCTGATCCAATTTCCACTTGGTCTGCCTTCAAAGCAGACACAATCCTCCAGGCTCGCCAACTTTCCTCCTGATGCTCACAATCTACCTCAGCGGTCATCTCGCGCGCTCTGGAAGAGTTGGCCTACCTGGAGTCCAACATCCCAGCCATGGGCTACAGCCCTGCTTGGGGGTCACAAGTGGGTGGAAGTAGCTGCCCACCTTAACGCTCTTGAGAGACAACACAAGCATTGGGTTTGTGTTCAGTACAGAGCTAAACATATTACAGCAGGTGACACATGCTCCGCTTACTTTTTTGAAAACTCTTCACAATGAACCAGAGCTTGGCCTGTACACAGGTGCGACAGCCAGACAATTCCGTAATGGATATGCCAGCTGAAGTGGTGATTGAGATACAAAACTATTACTCTGAATTGTACCAATCTGACCAAATTCTGTCAGCTGAAATGGCAAATTTTCTTGACAGTGCACACATCCGCACCATTTCCTGTTTCCCGGAGTTGATGAATTTGATTACCCCAGATGAACTCTGGTCCGCCGTCCGCGGTGCACGATATAGGAAATGCCCAGGCCCTGATGGCATTCCTTATGAGTTCTATAAGAAGCATTTCAAGTATTTATCCCCATTGCTGCTTGCCTCTCTTAACCAGTGCCTTTTGGAAACGCGCCTTCTACCAGGAGGGCAAGAGGCCTACACCATTACGCTATTCAAAAAAGGGGATAAGCTAGACTTGGCCAACTGGCGCCCCATTTCTCTCACTAACACAGACACAAAATCTTATACTAAAATCATGGCTAACCATCTAGGGGTTTCTGCCTCTGCTCTTATTTCCCCAGAACAATTCGGTTTCATACCCAGAAGGTCAATTTGGGACAACGTGCACACTGTGGCCAACGCCTGTCAGTCCACGGCCTCTGGTGCACTAGTATTTTTAGACCAACAGAAGGCCTATGATAGAGTTAACTGGGTTTACCTCAGGGCCTGCCTCCACCAATTCCGCCTACCCCCTTGATTCATCAATTGGGTGATGCTGCTGACGGAATCCGCCACAATGGTTGTGCGTGGCCCTGGCTTTCTCACGGATGTAGTCCGCCCTCAAAGGGGCCTAAGCCAAGGGGACCCTCTCAGCCCACTCTTATATAACTTCATCCTTGACCCACTTCTTCGAAATGTGAATGCCCGCCTTAATGGGGTCCATGTGCAAGGCCAAGCCCCAGTCAAAATGTTGGCATGTGCTGATGACTGTGTGGTTGGGGTGTCTAACAATCATGATGTATGCGCTCTTGAAGCTTTAATCCAGGTTTACTCCAGGGTAAGTAATGCTGCACTCAACGCCTCCAAAACCAAAATTATTCTTCTTGATCAGTTTCAAGCCCGCTGGGCCTCAGCGCCCTGTTTCCAATCCACCCTATCAGCTAGCGCACGCGCTTTCTTACCCTGCCCAACCCACACCGCACAACTTGTGCTCCCCTTTGTGTCAAGCCCCACCGTTGGGCCAGTACGCCATTTGGGGGTGTGGTTGGAAGCAGGCGGGTATGCCTCAACTGTGATGGAAAACCATATTTTTGACAACGTGACAAAATGCATAGCCTCCCTCAGAGCCCGTCCTACTTCCCTTACTGGCAGGGTTGTACTAGCCAACTCTATTCTCCTCTCCAAAGTTTGGTTTGGGGCCCACGCCATCGCTTTCTTCCCAAGTTTCTTCAAGTCACTGTATGCTCTTCTGCAAGGATGGCTTTGGCTTGGGCCACCCACCGCCTGAGCAACTGGAGGTCATGTTTGGCCCTCGCCATAGTGGAGGTATGGGCCTGCTCAACTTTGAGGCCCATGCTGCCAAAATCCTTGGCACCTGGATCGCTGCCATTAACAACCCTACAGTTTCAGCCCAACAATGGTCCCGCGTGGCCCGCTCCAATTTCTCCCACGCCCTGGGCCTCTCCAACCCATCCCGCCCACACTCTTTGTTTAGATCTGGCTTCCCATCCTTCAGCCGCAGGTCCACATGGGACTACACCCCACTTCAAACGGATCCTCCTCTCCATGCAGAGTGCTGAGTGGAGGATTAGTATTTGTGGGCGCACAGCCCAGAGGGGGCGCCCCTCTCCTCGGTTCACCCAGGAGGTACAGGGACTACCTATTATGAACGGTTTGATACTCATGAGGCCCCATACCTTGTCCAGGGTGGACTACCTGGACATGATGGACATCCACTATCCCCTTGATACCCAGAAAGCCATTTGGAAGTACGCCCACCACCCTCTTCTGCAGCCTCATATCTGTTCCCATTTTTAGTGCTGCTTGATATGGGTGTACTGTACTGCCGAACACTCTAGTGCTTTAAACTCATCCTGTGCTGTGTGTGGCCAGTATGGAACGTTGTTTCACCGCCTGGAAAAGTGCCCTCCATCTAAAGCGATATGGCATGAGGTACAACGTCTTCTTTGCTAGGATCAGGCACAGCCCTTCAGTTTGTCTAGGGATATGTTTGCTTTATCAATGGCCTCCCCTCTTCCACCCGCCCTCCATGCTTTAGTGGTTGCAAACGCCATGTGGACTATCCACACGATTGTCTTGGATGCCATCTCAGGCTCCACCCCACCCTCCATGAAGCTGTCCGCCAGTTCTGGTCGCACTTAGTGGACCACTTATAAGCGTGGATGTTTGGTTGCCTCCCACCACGTCGCCGCCAGTTGGTCTCCTCCTGGTTCCCAGTTTGGTTCATCAACTCTGACCCTTCCTACACACGTGCTCAATAGTGGCGCCTGCCCCTATACACGTGACCCCCTCCCAGTAGTGGCGTTCCCGCTGGCAACAGGAGACAGCATTAGCTTCTCTGGGGTGCCCTCTCTATTACATGAGTTCCGTTTTCTTTGATGTCTTATTGGAAGTGTCCGTCCCCTGGTTAGCCTTCCCCACAATAAAATATAATGAGACTTCTTGCTGACCTTCAACCTGGAGATCAATCATCCCATAAAAAGCTACCCCATCTACCCAACCTGGCCACTTAGATGTATGGTATATTCTGGATGATATAAAATTAAGGTTGGTGAGAATAATTTCCAATATATAAACTCAAACTGATCAGACAGCCTGCATGGATGCTTAGCAGTTTTTGCTGGAAAATTTATTAAAAAATAAAAGGCTTTTTTCAAAGGTATGGTATACTGCTCAATTCGTACCATTTTTCACTTCCTTTATCAATGTCCAAGGGCTATATTACATACATGGTTTTGGGATGACCTACAGGAACCCAAAAGGATTGAAAAGCTCTTTGGAGTATGTTTATCAAGTGTCATGAGTCTAATAAACTATCATCAACAAACCACCCATATTTCAAGCAAATCGTTTTTCTTGTGAGCAATCCTAAACCAGAAGTCTTATATTAGTCCCCAGCAGATAGATACAACTTTGCAAGAGCATTGGTGCTTAGAAACTAATGCGCTCATTTCTTTTCTGGGATACTAGAAAAACATTGCAGTTTTACTGGTGTACAAGCTCAATTAAGTGATTATAAAATCATTGAATTTTGACTGCTATTGTATGAAGACAATTGGCTCAAAAAATTCTTAATATGAGTGAATTTTTCTTACTCTAGAAATTCTCAATAGTAAATGACTTCCACCTCACTAGGGTAATTGACACTTAGAAAGTTTACAGATCTGCAATAACTTTAAACTGAAGTAAACTCAATATAAAAACTTGCAATTCTAAGGTGTTTTTATCAATAAAATTAAGTATATTATTTAGTATAAGTGTATTAAAAGAAATTTGTAGAATATTTTTTATGAAAATCATGATTATATCAGTATGGACCCTCTACCACTGCCTCCTGAGTTCAATCCCAGTAATGTACTTTGGGTAGGGGACAATTTTGATGGTGTTGGTTTTGCGCACCAATGCCCTGAACTGAGATAGCAAATAGCAAAGGTGGTCCATGGAGTTCCTGGCCTATCATATGCCATGCATGGAGGTTTTCTGGGTTTTATCCTCCTTTCCCATTTTCTTCACTTCCCTAATTGGTGCGGTATCATCCCCCAGGTCAGCCCACCTCACATAAAAATTTAAAATTTAAAATTTAAAAATTTAAAATTTAAAATGATTATCTCAGCATTCCTGGCTAACAATAATAAGTAGTTTTCTAAATATTGAAAAATCCCAGCTGATATTTATAGAAATAGTGTGCTAAAATGACACACTAATCAGATATTAGATCATCATTTACAACCAATCAATTCAAATAAGAGCCTATTTTCTGATCAAAATTACTATAACACGCTATCAGTAATAAACATCAATTTATTATTTTTAACTGACTTTAAATTTGCATTTCTAAGGGTAGTTAGTTGAGCAGGTAAAACTGCTCCCACCTTAAGTGCAGGTTTTGAGTTCAAAACCTGTACTGGCTAGAAAAATTCTCAGTGTGGTATAATTGTCCCAAGGTTGACCCACCTCAAATGATAATAAATTTGCATTTCTTGTAAATTGCAATTAATAATAAATTGGTAATCATTGCTGAGCAGTTAATTTAAATAAAAAATCTTCACAAAGCTTAAATTATAAGCTTAAGTATAATTAGACAATCTAAATATTTCTAAAGCTTAATATATGCCAGGCTGGACCATCTAGTACTAAAAAATATATGCCAGGCTGGACCACAGCCCCAATTCCTGAGGCTGGCCCAGCGCTGGCCAAATCCAATCCATTCGAGGCTCTCAAATGGATTGATGAGGATGGATGGCCAAACCACGTGAAGCCCAATTTTGCTTTGGAAAAGTTCTTCGTTGACCCTCCCAAATTGTGTTCCTGCCATTTTTGTCCAAAAAATAGGTTTTTATTTATAAAAATATTAACAATATGGCAGTTGTGGCTGCAGATGCCCCAGCTAACACCCTCCTCCACCAGCAACTCCATGGGGCAATGGAGCCCCTTGTTGAGGGTATTCCTATCCCCAACTTTCCTCATGATTTTAAAGAAGATGCAAAGTATGAAATTGAGGAGCAAGCTTTTGGTGCAAGCCATGCTTGTATTGATGCAGCAAAAACTTCTCTTTTCAACCCCAATTATCCCCAAACCCAATGGCGCATCAAGTCATTTACTTGTGTGACAGCTCTCATTAATTTTGCTGAGCATCAACTTGCTCAATATATTGAGGCAATGGACACCGCTGGCCTCATTAATAAAGAAAACCCCCAACTATACATCCTTATGCCCCATGTTGCTGATTCTCCCACCCCAATGCTGTCCGCCATGGTCTGCCAGCTAAAGCAGGCGCCAGGCAAAATTTTTCCCAAAGCCTCCTCGCCATCTGATATGGCTTCCTAGGCTGATAACCTAGGGGCTATATTAGGATTTTTTAATCTATGATAGTCCCTTTGTTTGACCCATTTGAAAATAAAGATGCGTGGCGGCTCCCCCCTTTAGGTTGGGCACCACTAGTACTAAAAAGATATATATGCCAGGCTGGATAATGTGATCATATATATAAAATTACAATAGATACTCAGCTTCTCACCCATATGCATCAAACCCAGAATGCACCCATACCAATACTAAAGGCATACTGCAAAATATCAAACAATTTAACTTAAGTTTTCAAAAAACTGACTCACAAAAAAACCAGCTTAGGACAAGAACAAGGTACTTTAAAATTTTTGATAATATACCAGTGAATCCAAAACCTTATACCCAAAAGATTAGTCATTATAGCATACTTTTCCTATCAGACCCTTAAGATACATTCTACTACCACAGGAGCAAAAGAAGAAGTGGGAATTTGCCTATCCCCTTACTATATCCAAAAACCTGAGCCCATGTGCTGCAATTGGTATGACCAAACTCCTGAATGAATTCACTAATAATTTTATATTTTAGCTAATATGTAGACTGAGGCTTAAATTGCTTATCCACAATGTTAAGGTTGATATATAATATAATATACTATGAATTACCTCGCCTACTGCGCCTACATACTATATGTAGTTGCCAATATGTAATTTATATTACTATCAGTTAACTTGCCTTGGAGCCTCATATTTCTGGTAATAATGAAATATGATAGTCTTTATGACCTCTGAGAAACTCGCAACATCTTAGTAAATCAATTACCTCTCCCTGTGGCCCTGGTATACAAATAACTATTGCATTATGATAAAATACATTGCCCCTTCACCAGCATATACTTTTTGTCATTAGGGTTATTATTATTTACTTCATCCATTTTCTAGTATCTCAGTTGTAATTGACTAATTGGTACTAATACTTAATTGCCCAAGCCTTAGGCATCTGTCCCTCTGACTAATAAAATAAGTTATGTGACTAACCTGCAATCCTTAAGTGTTGCTTAGTAAGCAAAAACTTTTACAATAAAAAAATTGGGATTTAGAGATCATGATGAGGAGAAATTGTCATTTGGAAGGAGATTATGTTATGTTTATATATCTCAGAGACCATTATGACCAAGATCATAAATTTCAAGCCCCCATTTCATTGTCAGATTTAGATACTAAACTGTGCTTTTATTTTAAGGTTAATAAAAGTCTTTACTAAATGATAATGTTTTCCATTGTGTTTTCTCAAGGCACTGTTTTATACAATATCTTGTTATTTTATTGCAAACTGACATTTACAGTTGATTGAGACGCTTAAGAGCTCGTTTTAAAATTTGGTACTTTAGAAAAAGGGTCAATTTTCATCACCCTGGACACCAGCGTTAAGGTAATAAATCAGCTGGAGCTTTATAGCTGTGCTGATTTTGAGTGTCTTTTCAATGCAGAAGCATCTGGCCCTGGGACAAGCCAATTTATGTACGTTCTCTTTGTCAACTTACTAATAAAATGACATCTTGAAATCTTTCTGCTATTTTATGAACATAGTTACATATTATCAATGTAGTTGAAATTACTAATGACAATCAACGCCGCCTTGAAATACTTGATCATACTTGAAGGGAATAAATTACTCCATCACTGATCACTACAGCAAGATCGCCTCCCTGCATACCTTTCCAGCTATAAGGAACAAGGGATAAAAGTATTTAAAGCTCACCTCTCAAATATTAAACAAAATGAGCTCGTTAATAAAAAATAACATAAAGAGCCACCATTTCTCTAGTCTTGTTTAATGAACTTCTCCATGAGTTTATTTTTAATTGTGTAAAATGAAGCCACAGTCATGATAGTAATCAATCTCTAATTACTTGGGTTAATACTAATGTGGCACCTTGATGACATCATAACTCAATAGCAATAAAGCACTGCTTAGCTCTATTTGCCTATGACTTGTTACTACATTTCCAACTTTTACCAACTCTGAGATCATTGATATCCAGTTTTTCCATCAAATGATTTACCTTCACCCCCATTTCACTACCAACTCATGCTCCCTCAGCGCTCCTGCTCACACAAGTTATACTTCCACTCAGGACGCTCTAGTGGCTTAAGTCAATTTAATCCCAATCATCACTCATATATCTCTGAGGTTCAATTAGAATCTTTGAAACCTTTATGCCCTATGTGCAAATGGATGCCATGGTCTATTTAATCTAATTAACTTTCAAAGATTGACAATAATGAGAATCTACTTAACTTTATTTGTCCTTTTGACTTAAGCATGGGAGGTGCTTCTGAGGCCACTAAGATGTCAACATATTTAACACCTGGACTTTGCTATTCAGAAACTTGTAATGCCAAAATTACAGAGAGCTGGTTTGACTTACTGCAACGTCATAGAAATCACTAAACAGAAGTTTTGAAGAGCATAATGGATAGGGACCTCTAGTACTAAAAAAAAAGAGCATAATGGATAGGGACCATCTAGTACTAAAAAAGAAGAGCATAATGGATAGCAACGCAGAAAGTATTTTTTCTTAATTTTTCCCTTGGTAAGGATAAGTCTGTCGCAGCTTTTACTGATTGTTTGAGTAAGAGATCTGGTTTAATATAGAGCAAAGGTGTTAAATAACTTTGAAACCAAGATTTCTCTTTACCACGCCTATGAAATATATAAAGAGCTTTACTAGATATCGTTACCAGTTCAAAAAAGGGAATAATATAACATATTTTATAAACCAAAGCGCTGTTTCTTTTTAGGCGCATAGCCAAGTCAACTGGAGCCTTGAGATATAATTATAAGGACCATCTCTCTGAAGAAAGACTAAACCATCCTTACCAAATGTGCTCCAATAAAAGGGAGGTTAGTCAATTACTTGTGGCATATGCAATCATCTAGGGCACTATTCAAGTCACTGCCCTGCTATTGATGTGGAACCTGTAATATATGTGGAAGATCATGTACTGAATATGTATTAGTAAAGATAAGGCGGAATAAAAAATATCCACTTCTGTTAACTCTTATAAAATCTATAGCTATCAATAATTAATATACAGAAAATAATAAACAAATGGCAACTAGAGAACCATGGCGTTTTGCCATTGGTTTAGCCTTCATTATCAATGTTAAAGCAGACACTGTTACTGCTCTCTTTTTCCAAAAAGTGAAGGTCTAATTACAAATATGTTAGAAGCAAAGCCTTAATTCCAGCAATTTTTAACAACAAGAGCATCCATTTACCTTTGGCAAAGTCCTTAAATTGGATTAGTCCACGAAGCCATTCTTATCAGGGAATTAATGGAATCAAGCCTACTTTTATGTGAAGGCCTACAATCTTAATCAATTCAAGATGACACTCTAAATGCTAATCAATGAGGCTGATGATTACTCTGCTGAATGCAATATTGACATTACATTAGATAAGCTCAAAGCGCGCTATCATGAACAGTAGGGCACCAATTAATATTTTGTCCACTAAATTAGTAAAAAAAACTTGCCCTTACTCAAGATATCTTTAATAAAAAATACAGTACTGTGGGGCCATAGATGAGACATCGTTAAAAGCATACAGTGCGATGCCACTGCGTTTTAGATCAACAATGGTATCTGCTCATGAATTAAATACCCATTAAAAATTGTGACTTTCTTATTGGAACCTCTTTTAGGAGGGCTTATGGGGTCAAATCAGATCTTAAAATCACTTTAGAAATGTTAGGCAAAATTTTCCTTAATTTTAAAAATACAAGAATGAAGACTCTGCACCTCAGAACCAAGAGTTTGTTAATCTTGTGTTTGATGTTGGCATAGTACTAATTGGTTATCAAATTATTTAAGGCTATACCTGACAATTGCTCAACCAAATCATGGAATCAAGGGCATTCCTCTGAGGGTAATTGTAGTTTAACTATTCTGGTGGACCACCATATTATAAAAAGAACTCAAATAAATCCTAGAAATTCTAAAGGACTATATGGTGAGATATTTGCACCATCCTTCAAATATATTTGGAACCTGTTACCATTCTTGAGTTCATTTCTTATTTATTTGAGGTACGCCAGCCAGTGGATGGGCATTACTCATGCTCAAATGAACTAAAACTCAAAAATAAAATAAAGCCAAAATGAGATAGACAGATCCACTTGAACTGACGTGAAATCAAAGCAAAACACACCACCCAAGTCAGAAGTGGAAACTGCTTTACATCCATGGCGGTGGATGAAGGGGAATTGGGAGGCTCTTCTTCCTCATCTGTTGGGGACATATAGCAGCACAAATCTGATAGCACTGGCATGGGCGCATCATGGAATCTGGGATAAAGTTAACAAATAGGTGCTTGCAACACAATGTGTGCGATGAGGAGGGTGGAAATGTAGGTTGTAAGTGCTTTTTCATCCTCAAAGCATACTTTTGGTAGGCTGGCGATGGTTGCAAGGTTGTTGCAGGTAATATGGGTCTTTGGATCGATTTTTGCAACCTTTTTAACTGCTGAATTCCCCACCTGATAGTAGCGGAGATTTTTTTGTTTTGTAAGCATGGTACTAGATAGGATAGGAGGTGGCAGTCCCATAGCTAGTACTTCAACTGAATTGCAATGGCTTTATGTGTTGGGCGATATTCAAGGGGAGAAAAATGCCTCTTCAGCTAATTTTTTGATCATTTTTAATAGGGTGGCATCAGGGCGAGGTACATAATGGCGCTTTGGAAATTGAGCCACATATTTAGTACTGAGGTACAATTTGAATGGAGGGGGCCCAGCCCATTTAAAAACAGGGATAAGATCTCATTACTTAGTCAACCTCAACCAAATAATCTCATGAATTTTGGTTAAATTTAAATTTTAAATTTTAAATTTTAAATTTATTGCGGGGAAGGCCGACCATGGGACGGACACTTCCAAATATGACTCAGATGAGACAAAACTTAATACCAGGGGAGGCACCCCAGAGAAGCGATGCTATCTCTTGTTGCCAGCGGGAACGCCACTTATGGGAAGGGGGAGGGAACGTGTGTAGGGGACGTAGCCACTATTGAGCACGTGTGGAGGAAGGGGTCTGATTTGATGAACCAGACTGGGAACCAGGAGGAGACCAGCTGTCAGCGACGCGGTGGGAGATATCCAAACATCCACACTTGAAAGTGATCCACCAAATGAGACTGGAATCTGTGGACAGCTTCAGGGAGGGTGGGGATGGATCCAGCGATGGCATCCAAGACAATCGTGTGGATAGTCCACATGGCTATTGCAAACACCAGAGCATGGAGGGAGGGTGGGAGGGGGAGGCCATTGATGAAGCAAACATATCTCTTGACAGACTGAAGGGATGTGTTTGATCCTGGCCTAGCAGACGTTGGACTTCGCGCCATATTACTTTAGAGGTGGGGCACTTCTCCAGGCGTTGGAACAGCGTTCCATACTGGCCACACACGACACAGGATGAGTGTAAAGCTTTTGAGCGCTCAGCTGTACGATACACCCGCCTCAGGCAGCGCCACACATGGGAGCGGACTTGAGGCTGCAACAGAGGATGGTGTGCGTATTTCCAGATAGTCTTTTGGGTCTCAGTGGAATAAGGGATGTCCATCATGTCCAGGTAGTCCACCCTGGATAGGACTTGGGGTCGAATGGGGATCACGCCATCATGGATGGGTAGCCCCTGTACCTCTTGTGTGAACTGAGGAGAGGGGCGGCCTCTTCGGGTTGTATGTCCACTAATAAGAATTCTCTACTCTGCGCTTCGCATGGAGAGTAGGATTCGTTTGTAGTGGGTTTTGGTCCCGTGAGGACTTGTGGCTGATGTGTGTGATGCGAGGTACTTCATCAGGGAGTGTGGGTTTGATGGATTGTTGAGGCCCAAGGCTCGGGAGAAGTTGGAGCGGGTCGCGCAGGACCAGTGTTGGGATGGGAGTGTAGGAGCAGTGACGGCCGCAATCCAGGTGCCTAGGATCTTGGCGGCATGGGCTTTGAAGTCAAGTAGGCCCATGCCACCATGATGATGAGGGCCAAACATGACCTCTAGCCGTACTGGTGGAGGGCGGCCTGACCAAAGCCAACCTTGTAGCAAAGCATACAGGGATTTGAAGAAGCTTGGGGAGAAGGGGATGGCGTGGGCTCCAAACCAGACTTTGGATAGGAGCATAGCGTTGGCAAGAACAACCCTGCCAGTGAGGGTAGTAGGGTGGGCTCTGAGAGAGGCGATTCGCTTCGTCACGTTGTCCAGTATATCGCCCTCCATTACTGCTGACGCGTATCCTCCTGCCTCCAACCACACGCCCAGATGGCGTACCAGTCCTATGGTAGGTCGCGGCACAAAGGGGAGCACCAGTGGAGCGGTGTGTTTTGAGTTAGTAAGGCGTGGACTTGGGCGAGCAGCTGGGCTGGGTTGGGAACTACTTGCTGGGGCCCAGCAGTTCTGAAACCGACCAAGGAGGATGATTTTGGTTTTGGAGGCGTTCAGTGCCGCGTTGCTTACCCGGGAATATTCCTGGATGAGGGCTTCAAGCGCTCGTGCATCTTTGTTATTAGACACCCCCACCACGCAATCATCTACAAATGCCATCATCTTGACTGGGGTTTGGCCTGGCACATGGACCCCAGTGAGTTGGGCATTCACATTTCGCAGTAGTGGGTCAAGGCTGAAGTTGTATAAGAGTGGGCTCAGGGGGTCCCCTTGTCGCAGGCCCCTTTGAGGATGGACTACTTCCGTTAGGAAACCTGGGCAACGCACAGCCATTGTTGCAGATTCCGTGAGCAGCATCACCCAGTTAATGAAGCGGGGAGGTAGGCGCAATTGTTGGAGGCAGGCCCTAAGGTATTCCCAGTTTACTCTATCATAGGCCTTTTGTTGGTCCAAGAATACAAGTGCCCCAGAGGCTGTGGACTGACACACATTAGCCACAGAGTGCATGTTATCCCAAATCGACCTTCTGGGGATGAAACCAAATTGTTCTGGAGAGATGGTGGCAGATGCTACAGTCCCTAAACGGTTAGCCATGATTTTTGTTAAAATTTTGGTGTCTGTGTTTGTTAGAGAAATGGGGCGCCAGTTGGCTAAGTCTAGCCTATCCCCTTTCTTGAAGAGTGTGACTGTAAAAGCCTCATGTCCTCCTGGTAGGAGGCGCATTTCCAACAGGCTTTGGTTGAGTGAGGCTAGCAGCAATGGGGATATATATTTAAAATATTTTTTGTAGAACTCATATGGAATGCCATCTGGGCCTGGGCATTTTCAGTTTGGCGCACCGCGAATGGTAGTCCATAATTCGTTCAGAGTAATTAAATTCATTATTTCTGGGTATTGGAAAACGGTGCGGATGTGAGCTCTGTTGAGAAATTCCGCCATTTAGGCCGGCTGAATTGGTTTGGCTCAGTATAACTCGGAGTAATATCTTTACATTTCGATTACCACTTTGGCTGGTGTATCCATAATAGAATTATCCGATCTTCGCACCTGTGTGCAGGCCACGCTCTGGCATGGTGCAAAAATTTTTTTGAAGAAGTATGCGGTGCACTTGTCACCTTTAGTGATGCGTGTGGCCCTGTATAGGACACAAACCCGATGTTTGTGTTGCCTTTCAAGTGCATTGAGGTGGGCTGATGCCTCCGCCCACTTCTGGCCCCATGCAGGGCTATATCCTGAGGCTGGAATGTTGGACTCCAAGTGGGCCAATTCCGCCAGCACATGCGATATAACCGCCAATGTAGCTTGTGAGCGTCTGGATGAGAGATGGCGATAGTGGCGGATGGCGTCTTCTTTGAAAGTTGCCCATGTGGAAATGGGGTCCACACAAAACGGTGCAACAAACAATTTTGCCAAAGTTGCCTCTTCCACCCACGTGGAAAATCCTGGCGACGCAAGCTCTGGGGGGCGGATTTTGCACCAATGTGGGGCCTTTGCAACTGTGACGGGTAAGTGGTATGTTATCAAGACCAGTCAGTGGTTGGAGAATTCCATTTTCATTGATTTGAAGTGGGAGATGTGGGGTTGGAATTTCGCCGGCGCTAGAATAAGGTCAATGCGGGTCATGGACCTTAATTGGCCATTGTGGACATGGGGACGCATCATGTTTTCGAGCAGTGGGGCATGTTGCAGCAGTGCATCCATTAACCCAAGGGTGGCTTTTAGAACGCGTAGTTCTATGTGACCTTGTGGGGCGTGGGGTGAGGGCGGCCACCGGTCCGTTGGTGAGGTTAGCCAACAGTTCATGTCACCAATTAGGAAAGAATTGGGGGTAGCGGGAGGGATTTGACTGATGAGAAAGTTTCCCGACGCTCTTGTGCACCATTTGGGGCGTAAAAGTTGATGATTGTGTGTGCAACATCAGCCCATGAGAAGGTGACAATGAGCACTCGGTCATTTAGGAATGTTTCTGAAGATGTAAATTTAAAAAAATTGTTTTTCTGAATTAGCACCCCACAGTGCTTCGACCAAAAGGATAGGGATGGTAGGAGCATTGTTTTCCAAGCATCCTTGGAACCTCGTGGACAGTGGGTTTCCTGGATGGCCAGGATATCCATGGGTAAATTATTTTGTAAAAACTCAGTTTCCTAGCCTGGGACGGGGAGGCCTTGAGTCCGGCGATATTCAGCATCCCTAGAGTGAAGGTTTCCCCCATCGCACCTTAGGTGCGAGGGGGTGGCCCCCTGGCCCACCAGCCTCTTCCAGGTCCCCACGGGCTTTCACAGCAGCGCGGGTATTAGCAGCAACGCTATTGGGGTTTTTGTTAATTTTTGTGGAAAGAGTTGCATTGGCTTTGGCCTTTGCTTTTTGTTTTCCCGACGTCGGACAAATTTTTTGCGGTGCGGATAAGTTCGGTGCACCGTCGAGTGGGGTAAAAAAATTTTTTTTGGTTGGGATAGGTCCCAAGTTGGTTTCAACTGGGGCTTGGGTGCAGCGATTGGGTGAGATCAAATCTCCCATTGGATCCTCAGATTGAGTGGCCCATTTGGCTTGGGCCTCCCAATCTGATTGGGTGATGGATTCCCGAGTTGCTTCCGCCACGAAGGTCTCCATGTCCTCCTGGCGTTGTGAGTGTGGGATGGTGGTGGTGACCTTGGCCGCTTCCTTGGCTGTAGTCCTACAGGCCTGCTTGGCCTTCTTCCACTCCTGCGGGGAGATGGGCTTTACCAATAGGTAGCAGCCTTGTGCTCCCCACGGGAAAGCCTCTTTGGTGCTTGTAGTTGGTTCGTAGTGCGCCTCTCCGCTGGCCATGGCTGCTGAGGGGTGCTCTTGGAATGTAACGCCCTCTTTGATGGGGCACACGTGTGCCTTATGGCTGAACGCATCACAGTGGGTGCAAATGGGGGGCGCACTGTCCACAGTTACCCGGAATGGGTGGGTGGTGTGCTCTGCGATGTCAATAAAGGTGGAGTGCGGGATCTGGGTTAGGTCCTTCGCGAACTCCTCAGTTGGGGTCAGAACTGTGATGGCTTTGCTGGTGCACAGGTGTGGCATCAGCGTGAAACGTTGCATTTTGAAAGATTGTATTTCGCCATATATGGCGAGACCATCTTTCAGGTGTTGCTCCAAAATGTCACGTTTTACCATAGTAGGCAAAAAGTCAAATGTGAGGAAAATTTGGTTTGATTTTGTCCATCTGGTGCATTTAGTTTCAACGCCCCGTTGCCCTTTGGGGAGGTCGACCACTACGCGCACCGCTGCAGCCTCGTCTGCTGCTATTTTGCTAACAAAACCTAGGTCCAGCCAACCACGCGACATGGAGTGAGGTGCAACATACACCGCGGTCAGGAAAATTTTGTGTACATCTTCACAAAATTTTTCCCATAGGGCCGTTTTTTGGATGTCCAGATACACACGGACTCTGAATTCCACCGACAAAAGTGGCTGGGAATGTGGCATGTTGATGTACTGGTTGCATCGTGCTTGCCACGCGAGTATCTCCGGGGAAATTGTGACTGCCAGTTTTTTTACATTTTTTTCTATTCTGCCGGATTCTCTGGGGCGTTTTCAAATGTTAGAGGCCGCGGGCCTTCCGCCTGCTCCTCTTGCCTTGCTTGCCCAACTGCTCCCAGACATGGGCGCAGACTAATCCCCTCTATGAGATTATCAAACTAGATTTAGTCTTGAATTGAATGGGTTGCAAAAGTGTTTGCAACGAGAAAGAAAAGTTTAATTTTGGTTGAATTTTATTGGGATATTTTCATATTGGTTATCTGTGGCGTGTGGCTAGGAGGATGGTTTAGAACTTACTTTAGTCAATTCTGGCTCCTGATTGGTGGGTTCAGGAGAAGAGGTTTATTGAGGTAATTTTTGGTTGGTTAATTCAATGGTTGCTGTGGCTACCACTTTTAGGGGAGGGGAAGGATAGTGCCACATTCAAAAATGTTTTGGATTGGCTATGGGATCATCATGTGAAGAGTCAAGTGTGGGTGCCATGGCTCGTGAGATGGAGTGGCAGCGCCATTTCAAATGGTCCCATTAAAAACAGGTAGGGCAGATGGTACGCCTTCCATCCACTCAAGCCCAAAAATGATGGTCCAGGTCAGAGAGGATAATTGTGTGAGGGGGATGAGAGGGCTAGCTGAGCCAGCCTGAGCACATTTTTAGCAATGGCTAAAAAACATTGAGAGGTGGTGTACCACTTCCCCATGTGGGGCAGTGGGTGACAAATGCATCGCCATAGGTAACTTGAATAGGGCAACGACGAGTGGAGCTGATTTTACTAAATTTAAAACTATAATTTGACCAAAAGTCAAAGAATAGAGAGTGGTAAAGAGAGTTAATTTTATCCTTTCTGACAATAGTGAAATCAAGGCGCTTTAAAAATTTTTATGCCTACCCTGTTAAATTTAAGCTACATCATATTTATTGCTCATATCTTACCAGTTAAAAATACAAAGAATCCATGTTTTTATAATATGGATGAGCGTAGTATTGACAGCAACAAATAGTAAGTCTGTATGTTTCCTGGTCCTTTGATAACTCCTCTCTGGTTTAACCAAAGATGAAAAGGGCCAGGCATTGGCCCTTTCTATAAAAGGATAGTGCTTTTTTGCCTAAGATTACTTTAATTTTGGTTGTTCATAAGTCGTATTAAATCATACAATACTGGCTATCACCTGACAATTTACCTACATCTTAATAGGCTTTGAAAGTGGTTGACGAAGCTTTAAAATTATATGAATCAACTTGTGTAACAGGGAATGTTAGTGCCTTACAAAAAATTCTTGGGCCTTCCCAGTTTTGCTTATCAAAAAATATGGATCAATTAAAATTGGATTTGTTTTTAGAAAGTTAAATAGTGCTACTTAAAAGGATTACTATCCAGTATCATGTATTGATGCCGCGCTAAACCACTTAGGCAGTTCGCAATGATTTACACTATGATTAATTTCTGGCTATTGGCAGAGCAAACTGCCAAAAGGTGAACAGGAGAGGTGCACTATGATCATAGCTCAGGGCCTATAACAACACAAATAGATCCACAAGCGTTGTGAATCGCCCCACAACTTTTCAATAAGCTATGGACAGCATATTAGCTGATCTAAAATAGCCTGCGTTTTAGTATTTCTGTATTATATAAAACTCTTCTCATAACGTTTGCTAGAACCTGCAACACTTTAGGGAAATCTTTCTCAGCCTTGCCATGGATGATCTTAAATTTAAGCAATGGAAGTGCAACTTCTTATGAGAGAAATTTGAATATCTGGGGATTTTCATTGGCAGGCATGGTTAATGACCCAACTGGCTATTATAGCAGTTGAACAAATGACGCGTCCAGGTAATATGTACAATATTTAGGTGTTCCTTGGAATCATTGGCTATCACTTCCAGTTTTTGAGAACTTAGTAAGGTAAGTGAACCGTTATTTCACCCTTTTATAAAATGACGTAGAAATTGAGTGTACAGCAAATTGCTAGTTAGCCTTTGACAACCAGGGCTTTGCCTCACCAAACTTCCAATATTTGTGAAATTAAACTTTTATAAACTATCTATCATCCAAATGGATACATCAATAACCACCTTTAGGTGGTGTTATCAAAAAGCAGTTCAAAAGAAATTGAGAACAATTTTTTAAACATTGGGGAGCAACCCTTGCAGCCAAATCAGTAAGAATATCCGTATTAACCAATATGGGGAGGAATCTGGTGGCCATACCTCTTGTCACCATGGGCGATATAGCCCACGTGGTAAATGAGATATGAGTAATGTTATAATACTTAAGAATCGCGCCTCTTCCCCCTCTTCTCATTACCTAGGTGTTGTTGTATAAAATTTGAGGTGTGTGTCAGAAGGTGGTAGTGGTTAGAAGCCATTGCTAGTGGAGGGATCATAGCAATTTCTTCAAAAGAGATTTCCTCCATTGGCTTGAGTTCAGCAGTGGAAGTAAATAATAACTGACAAATAATCAGACAATTTACTCATGGGCTCAGGAATTCTCTCTCCGCCATTCTCTTGAGTTTCTGGCAAAAGCAAGCCCATCACCAACAGTACTGTCATGATCAACCCCTTAAAAACCCAATGGGATTGCCCATATTTGGCCAGGCCGTGGATGCTAACTGCAATCTTCTGGAGGAGTCATCATTATCAAACCAGGTGCAATTAAGATGAAACTAAAATTCTCGCAAAAGAGTAAAAACCATCCAATTGGGCAGGTCAAATCCAAATTAGTATTGAAACAATTTAGAGTGTCAATCTGCCATGTTAAAATTATAAAGATATTCTTGACAGAAATGCATCAGTTTATTGTTCCCATTAAGTGAGTTTATAAGGAAGCAAATTCTGACAGATTCTACTGATTTCCATTTTACCTTTTTCTTTTTAGTTTAAATAAGTACCAAAAAATTCAAATTTATATTTCGTTTGAGAAGTTCATCAGGCATTTAATGGCTATAGTTTCAAATTTTGGAGATTTATAACTAGTGCTTGTGGTTACCCTACTCTCCTAGCATCCCAAAATATAGATATCTGTACCAAAGGTATTCTGGATGGTGCTTTGGGTGGTAACTCATCCTGAGTGCCAGCGCAGTCTTTATTATCACCATGATCCATGACTTAGTGGAGTGACCCAAATTTTTGTGCTACTCCATGCAACATTGTAGTTGGAGTTATGCGTTTGGTTTGAGTTATTAACTAGGTCCATCCTTTGGTTATGGTGGCAGCTGTTTGATGGGTGGCTCAATCTTTTGATCATAGTTTCTATGTCGCATTTAATGAACATATCATGACCTGAACAACGGTGGAGTTTCACCCTGTATCAAGTGTAAGGATCTTGGTCTATCCCTCTCCTCGCGTCCTGTCCATTTTGGATGGGACTCAAGTTTGGGTGCGTTTCTACTTTCTACTCCCACTTCAAATTCCCCAAACCAATGGTTTATATTTGATTGATAGTAGGCTTACGGTCAATTAGAAGCTCCTGGGAAGAACATATTTTGAATCTATGGTGCCTTTGTTGTCTTCTAGACAACAGTTGGGAGTTGAGATAGATTAGGTTACCAGAACTATGGTTCTTCCCCTCGAGGATGGTCCAATTGATGGGACACTGATTTTCCTCATCATTTATGTCTCACAATATTACTAAAAAACAAGATCATTTCTACTTTTTGTTATCAGTTAAATTTCAGTTTTGATCCCATGTGATATTCAGTAATGCTCTTAGATATAGTAGTGAACAGGAATTTTATGAGCTTGCAGGTCACACAGGATTTGGACTTAGATCTTAATTTAAGGTCCTTGATATTGAGTCCATTGACGTCCTCAATGATGTGCTATACAGTGAGACAGCTCATACCATTTTTGGTGATTGCTATCAATATCAGGTATTTTACATGATGGGGAGAATATTGACCACTTGACTCCCACAACTGAATTGACGCCTAGACCCAAGAAGGAAGTTAAAAAGACATCATTGATTAATTAATTGGAAAAATCAATAGTTGCACAGCTCAGATTGACCCTAAGAAAATTCTGTGGGACCAAATCAAGCCTAAGATACCCCAAGATTAATCCTGCCTAATCATATTGAGGGACCTTGAAAGTCTTTTGACTAATACTCTAGGTTGCTCTCAAGGCAGTAAAAAAGATGAACTTGCAAAAGGGTAAGAATCAAGAATCTGCCCAAAAAGCAACTAAAGTGATATTAAGTCTCATCCGACTTGGTACATTCAACACTTATTCTTAATCTATCAAAAATATGCTAAAAGGCATTATACCATCGAGAATGCATCGCCTGACCATGAGCCTCACTTCCAAATTTCCCCTTCTATTATTTTTATTAATCCTTTTCCTTTTTGGGATTATATTGTCAAGTATGACATATAAAGACCATTTTTTATACTACAATAAAGTTACATTGTTTATTCTGTATCTCATTTTAATAATTGACTTCAATGAGCCATTTTGCCATGATTACCATAAGATAGATAAACTATCTGACAGGACATTAGAGGTAAATTATCACCCTTTAAAATATTATTTAATACTTGTCATACATCTTAGATGGCTTTAATTATTGAATGTTGGTCTTCTTAGGCATTTCACCATTGAGCTAAAAATAGAAGACCAACAGGCTTGTGCTCACTACAGGGGGCTCAGCAAACGCTTAATGATGTATGTACCTAATTAATTGAACTATGGAAAAAAGCACAAAAGATAGTGTCACCTGCTGTGTTCACAACATAAATATTGAAGAAAATGACTGAATGGGAAGTCCACCCATCGTCACATTTGAAAAAGTTCAAAAAAATCCTATAGATTTATGTATCTCATTATCTAACATAGTTTCCCAATGAAGGGGTTTGAAACTTAAATTATGGAGTTGTTACCCCAGAAAAAAGAGCCATCTGCGTAATGCCATCTTCCATGCACAGGATTCTCATGAGCCTGTATGAATATAATGCTCTTGCAGAGAGTTATAGACCAAAAGCAAATCTATCTTGCTATATCATAAGATTCATACACACCGTGATTTATCATATTGTGTATATTTATAGGAGTCTAAAACAAAGACTCCAGCATCATATCAATACCCAAGGGGCCTTACAGAATGCCTATAAGCTGGTATTAACTTATTTTAAAGTATAGGGGACATCCAATGTTAGATCAAAATAAACTATTTTTGCATTTTCCAACTATATAATCAAATGGAGACTATTGAATCCAGTGTTATCAAGTATGTGGAGGAAGCTTTAAAGCGTCTCTGAAAGGACATTACAGAGTCAAATGAACATACCAAAAGATTACTTGACGCCTTCTCTGAAGAGCTCTGAAGACAAGACATCAAGGCCCATGGCAAAATGGTGCTCTATCCTTTATCATTTGTCAATAGGAGGAATAACAGATCAAACTCCATAAGGCCCAGCTAGAGCAAGCCCTACGACGGATTGATGAGCTAGAGCAATTGAATCACTGAGACATCATCAGTAGCCCAAAATATAATTTCCCAAGTGGCCCATTATTAAGTTTTGAGGATTTACTTGCTAATTGAATATATACCTGCTTTAATAGTCGGGAAGAGTTTTAGCTAATCTATCCTTAATTCTGCTAAGAGACTTACAGTGTTTCCAAACCTTTCTGAAGCTCACAAAGCCTAAACAATTTAAACGGACTCTTATGGTCTCTCTGGATATTTTTCCCTCTGTAATTAAAACTCTCCTAGCGCAGATAACAATGACAAGCTCCCATCTACACTTGTCTAAACACTTAACATGAAAATAGAATTAAAGATGTAATAAGTTAATCTATGATAAATTAGAAAAAATGAGTTTTTTATTTCAAGGCCAATCGCGGTATTTTACTATTCTAAGGCATCTCCTGGACATACTCATCTATTATATGAGTTAATTTAAGCCATGTCAAGCCTCTATGGATTATGGCAGTGGTTATTAAAGATCGCCAAGTTAATTTAGCCCTTGAATTAACTTAATTACAATCATTTCAGGCCAATTGGAGGTACTTCTACTCTTGTAATTGAGAAAATTTTAGGAGTAATATTAGCACCTCAGCGGTGTATATTTGCTTTTCAACCAGCCTGATTACGTTTCTTCATACAGCTGACAAAATACAATAAGCTGGGGATATGAAATATGAAATTCAAATAATGATGCACCTCAAGTAGGAAGTTGGCAGTCCTCTTAATAGTACTAGGTACTCCCTAAATCAGGCCATCCAAGTGTAAGTACTATAATGCCAATTACAAAGATTGACATACATAAAATCCAATATTTATTAATTTTAATTGCATCAAATTCAAAAGTGCATTTTAATTTATACTGTAAACCCACTTTATTCACCCAAGTGGATCCCAAAATTGGCCATAATAATATTATATAAAAGCTAATTTTAGCTCTGATAATTGGAATCTTTAGATGCAGTTAAGGCTGTTTTGAGGTTAATCTAATTAAACAGATTATGAAGATAAATTGGGAAGGATCAGAGGATCCATCAATAGGAGTAGGCTATCAGCATTGATGGTTTTCTCAAAGGGTTTATTTTTGTGTCAACCATCAAACTCTAAGATTTTTCCCCACTTGGTTGATATATAAACCCTGAGTTTTCCAATTATTCTCAAATGTCTGTAAACAGCACTTCTTCAAAAAACCACAATTTTCTCAGAAACTTTAGTCTTGATGAACGCCATCAGTCAACCAATTAGATCAAACATCGCATATGCATATGTTCCTAGGATTATTTCAACAGTCTGAATTGGGTTATCTCATTCTTGCGCTAACTGTCATGATGTCTACTCAGCCCTGTTTCTTGTCACTAAGCAGTTAGATTGTGCTGAATTGGGGCGCGTGGAAGAAATATCTGATCCCAAGTCACCTCACCCCTCAAAAGAGGAATAAAAACCATTATGAATTTATTAATAAACCAATTCATTTCTTTTTGTAATATAAAATTCATTATTCTTTAATAAATATATATATTTTCTCTTTTACTATTATATACATTTTCTAAATTATATATATATTTTATTCACTATTTCTTTTTTCTTTTTATTAATTTTTTATAATATCTTTCCTATATAAGGTTTTTCTTTTGATTATCCTTTTGAATCTTATTATGAACTTCACATGGACGCAGTATAGATATGGCCTGTTTTAACCTCTTTTATTGTGAAAACAAACCTTGATGTCTTCTTAATAATCATAAATGGGCCTACCCAAATACAATTTAACTTTCTGTAATTGGCCCGGATCCATGCATATTACATATTAGTACCTTATTGCCAACTTCATATTTGGTAAAATCATATCAATCTTAGAATCCTTTTTCATGTTGGGATTTTTTAACAGCAAAACTGTTTAGCATAAAGCTTGAGCCTGCAGTTTGATTAATGTATCTTCAAGCTTCTTAACATATTATAGTATTTCTTAAATCAGGATCTTCTAGGAATGTATATAGCAGCAAACGGCAGGGCCAGATACCTTCAATATAACCTGGAAAGGTGATATATTAGTGACGGAGTGATAGATATATCTAAACGAATAAGGCCAAGCTTAGAACGTGCTCCATTCAAAATGATTCGTCTGAGGTTAGCTTCCAGACAATGTTCATAAGCATCCCATTTACATGATCAACCATTTCATTTGTCTCAGGATGGTAGAGAGGGGATAGTACATCTCTCACTCCCATTAATTGGTTGAGCTTCATTATAACGTTGGTGGCAAAATTGCTTCCATTATTGGTCAGGATAAAGTGTGGACTGCAATGTTTTTTAATGACACTTGAAGGGTAAACTAGGCCATCGTTGCTGCTCCTACTTCCCAAATAGCCATAGCTTCAACCCACTTAGTCAATTGAATAATAGCCACAATGATATACTTGGCCTTAAAGTGCTCATGGGAAGTAGTATGTCAGAATTATAACCCAAATTGGAGATTAGAACAAGGTAAATAACGTGAATCAAACCTGAGCTGGCCAAATAGCTAGGCCCTTATTAGGGATAATTTCTGACGACATTCCATGCCCTAATATCAGGGTTTAAACCTGATATATGAGGCAAGCGAATCCTATTGGACCAAAATGCCTAAACTACCACTGAATCCACAATTTGTTATCTGTCTAAATCTTAGCCTAGAGATTTGCTGAACAAAACTCCCTTATAATGATGCTTTGACTAAAATAAACTTTACTTTCTTTCTTATTTTCATCAACTCTAAGTTAAAATTGGTATAATCTTTTTGGTATTGTCTTACCAGATGAAGTATCTGGTAAAAGACTTCTTGACCAAAAGAAGCAAATAGGTACTATCCAACACATTTCAACTTTGGGTTACCTGGACAAAAATATTAATGGATATGTGATAACACCCCCTGATCCTGAAAAAACTTGGTGCTTCCTGCCAGGTACACCCCAAATTCACAGTGAAATATAACAATTAAAAACCCAACTATGGACAATAACAATTTGGTGTCCAATCTCCTTTTAGATCAGGAACACCTTAAACTCTTGGTTAATTTCCCCGCTATTATGCGCGGGATGGAGCAACGAATTCTCACCCTTGAGCAACGCTAATCAAGCTTTGAGATGTGACTACCAAGCTCAAAAGTGAAATTCAGCATATATCCCCTCTTGTTGCCACCAAACTGGTCCTTCTGCTGCCAATGATCAGTAAGACTCAATAATTATGTATATCTACGCCTTAAAAATAAAGTGGACTCCCTCCATCCTTAAAAAACGTTCAGCAATAACAGTTATTCTTTAGGTGTAAATGGTCCCTCTATGTCAATAAACGTTGTTGAACATTAACCCTCCCAGTGGCATGTTCAAACTGTCGTTCAAAGAGAAGCACGTCCCAGGCGAAGGAAGTATCTTCTCCTTCCTCATTTGTTATGAAAGTGCTATGGAGGAAGCCATTGACACCCATCGACACAAACACTAATGAACTGTCTTAGTTGCATAGCTCAAGACATTATGGTCCCCCATCTGATGAATTGCTAGACTTTAGATGATGCTAAGAATGCTAGTTTCGGGTATTTGGAAGTGACTTTTCTCTATCCAACCAAAAGAAAACTTTATATGGGTATAAGCCTTAAATGGGGAGAAACTCACTGAATTTTCTCACCGTTTTTACCTTGAGGCTCAAACGCTAGTTGCCATAAAACGTCTTACTTTAGATGACTCTATCACTGCTTCATTTTCAGCATTTAGAACATTCATACCATTTTTCTTTATCTTAAAGCGGTGAAGTCTAACTGGACGTATCTCCTCCATATTAAAGAAGCTATTTTGGAGATTCCAGCAGACCTTCTCAAACCAATTGGGCCCCCTCATTTTAATAATAATAAACCCCAGGCCCAAATGTTAGCAGTCACACCCCCAAGTCGCCTAATCTTTCTTATACTGCACCCATTGCAAGAGAACCAACCACACTGTAGACGTTTGCCACATCCTTCAATATAAGTCAGCAAAAGATCAGTCAGTATAAGGGCAAGAGACTCCCTATGCTGACGGAAATCCAGTGCCTCAAGACCTTTGCTCTTGCTCTAGCTTTATTCCCAGCACTTCAGGTTGTTTTGTGTTAGCCGCCTCTGAAGAAGTTGACGTACCCTTTTTTATCCAAGGAAATAAACACCTCCAACTTTCTTACTCTTATGTTGGTCAGTTACCCCAAAAAATTTTGACAGCCAACTCTTCTATGGAAAGCCAAGCATTGGCAGACAAAACATATAAATGCATTATTCAGCTTCAAACTTAGCCACAGCAGATCCTTTCACTTGCTTCATAGTAAATCCCTACTGACAGTCTACTAGATGTTAATCACTAGTTCAGATCTTTGGTGGTATGAGTCGAGGTAGTAATACATAAGGTTAAAGTCCTGGCAATAAATGATAATGGCTCACCAGTTAATATTATTTCCTTCCGGCTTATCCAAAGGATAAAAATGGCTTAAGACTTGATTCATAATACTGAATATGGAACAGCAGGTAGTCAGTCTACTAAGGCGATTGGAGTGTATTCTGCATTACACTTCAATTTAGGAAACTCTTAATTACTTCCCCACCATCACGTTAGAAACTATGCTTATGAGTTGCTTATTGAAGTCCAATTGATTCGGGAGTTCAATTTTATCATCAATCATAAGGAAAATTACCTATCCCTCATAGAATATCAGATTTTTAAAATTCAAACTCCCTGTCAAAAGTAAAAGAGGCCCAAAAAACGGACATGCCTCCTCAAATACCCATCCTCCATTTGTAAAGTTTAATACCAAGTTTTAGGGGGAAGACCAAGTTATTCCTGGAGGCTGTGGAAGCCAAAGATGGGAACCATCTGTATGCGCCCATCCAATTACAATATCCTCTGGCTCACGAGTAATTTGTGGATACAGGGATTCATATTCTTACCTTTTTTAAATCACATTTTTGGAGCTTAGGGGACACTTAAACCCTTCTATCAAGGAAGCACTGACCTGCCCTGGGATTTTGGATACTGCATACATGAAAGCTATCTCTATTATATTAGGAAATTTAACAAATCATACCATCCAAGGCCCTCAACGTGCCCTATTGATTATGTAAAACTATGTATCATGAGTATGTTACCAATTTTAGTTGTTTTGGATCATTCTAAGATTTTGGATTCGATCCCCCACCTACCATAGTTCTAGTTGACACTCAAATTGGGGACAATATCACCTCTAATGAATGCAAAACCGTCAAAGACCTCCTTGAAGAGTATGACGATATTTTTTCCTCAGGACCAAGTGACTAAGGAAAATGTCTAGGGTAATTTACAAAAGTTGAGACTGAGGCTCACCCTCCATTCAAATCCTGGCCATACTGAAATTCAAAGTGGAAGAAGCACAAGTGGCTATAGAGTTACAGCAACTGCTGGCAGCCGGGTTACTTGTACCTTCTAAAAGCCCGTGGGATTCCCCCTTCTATTAATTTAGAAGGATGGTGGCCACCATGTTGTTATGGATTATCTCTGCCACAGTTTGATACTCAAAAAGACAGCTATTCATTGCTGTGTACAGATGATTCCTTACACTTGATGTCAGGGTCTTACTTTCTCAGCTATGGATCTCGCCAGGGGGTACGGGCAAGAAGATTTGTCCCCAGAAGATTGTGGAAAATGCGCTCTCATCACAAGTGAAGGACTATTCAAGTCCACTTGAATGCCGCAGGGGTTGTGTAACGCCCCTGCTACCTTCCAATGTGCCATGGATGACTACTAGGCGATTTAAAACACTCCTGCGTGCTAGTTTATCTTGATAATATTACCATATTCTTGAGAACCTTTACCAATCACCTAATCACTTTAGGCAAGTCTTCCAGTGATTACAGCAGTCATTATTAAAACTAAAGCCGTCAAAATTTTCACTCTTTCAGAGCGGGATGGATTTTTTGGGCCATAAGGTCAGTAAAGCTGAAATATCCCCAATGGAAGACAAGGTCTTGGCCATTGTGAAGATGACCCCCCTAAATCTCTACGAGATGTAAAAGTTTTTTAGGGATGGTGAGATATTATTGCCAATTTATCCCCCACTTTGCAGACACCTCCGAGCCTCTGGTGTGTCTATTAAAGAAAGGGGTACCCTTCCATTGGAACAAAGAGAAACAGCAGGCCTTTGACCTATTACGCACAGCTCTCTTCCATTCATAAATACTTATTTGCCCAAATTTTGATAAGCCCTTCCTCCTCTTTACCAATGCTAGTGATATTGCCATCGGAGCTATACTATCCCAACTTGATGAAAACTTAGTGGACCATTCTATCAACTATTATAGCAAGACTTTTATCCAAAGATGAACGAAAAAATATAGCATTAAAAAACACGAATGCTTGGCGGTCTTACTGGCTATTAAGAAATTGGACCTTGTTTATATGGGAAGCATTACACTCTCATTACTGATCATGATTCCTTGTGATGGCTACAACAAATGAAGGACTTTGATGGGAAGTTAGCTTGATAAGCGTTAAAACTTTAAAACTATGTCTTTTCTATTATCCACAACAAGGGCCTACCCACCAAAATGCGGATTGCTTAACTTGGATTCCTATATTAACTTTAACTGACCCTGAAGAGGATAGACTCTATGACCTCATAACCCAACCTCATTTAAGAAATGATGAAACTCTGACCTTATAAAAGGAATTAGAAAAAAGATTAGCAAGTTTTATATACAAAAAACTCCAATTATGTAAACTTGTGTCTAAACAATGGGTGCCTTATATAGTACCATCAGATTAAACTGATGACATATTAGAGGGACATCAGCAAGTCAGCCATGGGTGTGGGATCCGCCGACAGATGCCACAAATATTTTGTTTAAAGTCAAAATTTTTCTTTTTAATAAAAGTAATAGATAATGCTTTATTTAAGTTTCTTAATTTTTTTACTGTTTAAGCAGGGCAAAACCAAAAGAAGGTCCATTACTCGATACTAGTATTTCCTATTTAAACTAGTTTGAATTTTGAGACCATGGGTTTTTGAGGCTAAAATATATAAAGCTGAGTCATCCAAATCAGGGAATATAGGTTTTTGGCCTATAAGATTGAAGATAAAATTTTGGAGGCAAAACCAACCCATTTGGTAATGATTTGATGAATTGTATCCAATCACCAGCGAGTAATATTTTCTCGCCTCGGCGGTGGTCAGACTCATGTGGTAATGATTGGTTAATTTGCACCCTATCATTGTCAAGTAAAATCTTCTCATCTCGGCGGTGGTCAGACTCATGTGGTATTGAACATCTCAAATTTGGCTGAGAAGTCAGAGAATTCCTATTATCAGTTCTTACCTTATTACGCCAATTTTGGTTATAATCCATATTTTTCCAATATTTAGGATTCCACTGAGAATCCGCCAGGGTCTTTTAACCATTGGTACTCATATCGTTGATAACCACAATATTATTTGAAGATTGGGCAGGAGATGGACCAATCATGGTGGTAGATTTGGGAGCACCCATACCTCCAACATTCTTTCTCCTAAGTAGAGAAGGTGAAAGTCCAACATTGCCCCCCTCAAGAATGCTGAGAAGGGTGTAGGGTTGTAGGAAGCAGCCATGTACCCGGTTTATGATAATTCTGGTAGCCAAAGATTTTATAGAATACTCATTTCCTCTCTTATACGTGATGGTAAATGGCCCTTCCTAGATTGATCCAAGTTTGCCACTACGTGGAGTTATGTGATTGTGGTAGTATAAAACCCTATCTGACACTTGGAAAGAGGGTAGAGGATCTCAGAGCCTTCTCAGCTTGGCCTTCTTTAGTAACCGTTTTATCTAGGTTGGTCATAACCTCCTATTGAAGCTGAATAATGTGGTTAGCTAACCTTCACATGGCTTTCTCAGGTTCCTCTCCTCTAGAGAAGACATCCTTAGCTAATAGAGCAGGTATGCCCAGTTTCCTGCCATACAAAACTCGGAAAGGGGACATTTTCAAAATTTGGTGCTAGCTAATTCTGTAAGCCATAAGCGCTTGGGAGATAATGATCCTAATGAAGGGGATCAGACGAAGCCATTTTCCATAAAATAGAAACCAGAGTACCATTTGCTCGCTCCACTGTACCATTGGTTGATGGGTTAAATGGAGCTGAGAACAGTTGCTGGGCTCCCATGGAAGTAGCCAAAATTCTAACTACTCTGGGGTAAAATTTTTCCCGTTATCACAGAGTAGTACTTGAGGGCACCCATGTTGAGTGAAAAATATTTTGAAGAAAGGCGGCAGTGGCCTTAGCAGTTTGAGCCAGCAGCGCCACAGCTTCAACCCACTTTGTGAAGTGGTCAATGCCTACCAAAATATATCTATTTCCGCCTGTGGCTTGAGGGAGCGGCCCTACTACGTCCAAGATCATAGCATGGAATGGCTGTTGCGGGGTATTGATTTGATATTGGTATCTAGTCTTGAATTGAGACTGCTTCTTACACATAAGGAAAGCATCCAAGACTTCAATGATGGCTTCCATAATTCCCTCCCAAAAGTACCGATCCTTGATCCACTCATAGGTTTCTTTACTCCTCCATGGCCTAAAGTTGAATGAGCTTCCAGGATAACAGGTACACGGTCTGAGGACCATAGGTAAGGCAACCACTTCGCCCCCACTTGTTTATACAACTTCCCGCTTTCTAAATTTGGTGTTATGGGAGTGCCAGGCCAACATCCTCTGTACAGGCTCATCTTCATCTTCCCAGTAGTTTGGGGTCATTAAAAGATCGTACAGCAGCTCCTCTTCACTGTTATCAAGGTGGAGGATGGGCAGCCAAGTTAACCCATCAACATTCATGTGGCAGGTTCCAGCGCAGTTTTTAATCTTCATATTTTAATGCTGGAGCTTTAGAGCCCAGCGAGCTAACCGCCCCATAGGGTCCTTCATGTTTTGCAACCATTTTAAAGATGCGTGGTCTGTTATCACAGTGAAAGAGGTCCCATACAAGAATTGGTGGTAATGCTTCACTGCTAGTAGAACGGCAAGACACTCCTTCTCGGTAACACTATAGTTGCGTTCCACTTTTAATAGCATTTTACTAAAATATGAGACAGGATGATCTACCCCTTTTCCATCTAATTGGGCTAGGATGGCCCCAATGGCGTAGTCTTAAGCGTCTGTAAACAGGATAAATGGTTTTCCATAATTGGGATGCCTTAGGATAGGCCGTTCTTGCAGCAGCAACTTCATTGTTTCATAGGCGGCCTTTTGTTCAGTGCCCCATTGAAAAGGGATATTTTTTTAGTAAGCGAACAAGGGGCTCGCTAAGTTGGGCAAACTTAGGGATGAACTTATGGTAATACCCCATCATCCCTAAAAATACCTGTATATCCCGTAGGTTTTTGGGGGTGGCATTCTGGCAATCGCTTCAACCTTATCTTGTATGGGTTGGAAACCTTCTCAAGAAATGGTATGTCTGAGGAAGTTTAATTTCTTTTGGAAAAAAGTACACTTTGAAGGCTTTAATTTGATAGTTGAGCGTCATAAGCGTTGGAATACCTCCTTCAAATGATCAAGGTGTTCATTAAAGATCTTCTAATATATGGTAATGTCATCGAGGTAGATGATAATGCAGGTTAACTTAAGATCCTGCAAAATGTGATACATTGCACGCTGGAAAGAGGCAGGTGCGTTGCACAACCCTTGAGGTAATCGCGTGGGTTAAAAATGACCTTCACTGCATATCAACGCGCATTTCTCTTGATCTTGAGGAGATAGATCCATTTGCCAGTATCCACTAGCCAAGTCCATGGCCAAAAAATACTGGGACCCCGAGAGCTGCGCTAAAGCATCATCAGTGCGTGGGATAGGATAGCTATCCGATTTTTAGATTGTTTAACTGGTGATAGTCCATAACTATCCAATGACCTCCATTTTTCTTCTTAATTAGCAAAAGGGGGAGGACCAAGGGATTTGCAAAGGAACTAATAGCCCCGCATCTAATAACTGCATGAGTTCCATCCTCATTTGTTGCTCCTCCACCTTTGACTTGCGATAAGGTTTTGACCTAATGGGATGTGCATCACCCACATTGATGGAATGGCACCAGCCCTTCATGTGGCCATAATCATTGTCCAACTTCAAAAATATATCACTATACTCATCTAGGAGAGTATGCACTTTTTCTAACTCATCTGAAGTCAGCTCAACTGATATATGGACATTTGGTAGGGTACATACCAAGTTATCTGTGGGCAGGCCTAAATCAGCCATCAAGCCAATAGAGTGGATTTGTTCAACTTCCTCCACGGGGAGTAAAAACCCTCGGACCACCTCCTGATGCTTTTTTACGAGTATATCCTTATCATAGAGATTCCCCAACAATAGAGTAATAGGCCTCAGATAGTCTGGGTCTAAAACACCAGGCAATATCCAAGGATCAACAGGGCTAATTCTGTCAATGCTTAGGAGGTGTAATAAGCCGTGGCGAGGGATTTTAAGAGTGATTTTTGTGTCTACCACCCGTTGTTAACCAGGCTTAATCACCACTTCATCAGCCGCATATTATGGTACACCTTTGGTAGCATCCACGGAATCAGGCAATTTTCTTGTATTTCGCCCAGAGGTGATATAATGTATAGGTAAAGCAGAAAGCGGGTACTCGACCAGCAAGAGTATTCCTTCTTGCTGGGTTCTTTGTTGGCTAAAACTAAAGGGACTTCATAATTGAGCAACGATAAGAACCCCCGCTTCATATTAATAATACCTTCATATTCAATCATGAACTGAGTACCTATAAGCATATCATAAGTGTTGTTATCCAAAGCCACTGCAGGGGCTGATAGAATAAGCTTCCCAATACAAATGGGAAGCAACGAGTAAGCACCAAGTGCGCAGGTGTTGTTGGGTCCAGCAGTTCCAAAGTCTTGGTTTTACTCCAAGTCAGATGCAAGTTTGATCTTTTTCATCAACTTGGAGGAGATTATGTTCACCGGGGAGCCTGTATCTAGGATGGCCATCACCTGAACTTTTTGAAAAACCACTTCGACCTTTGTAAGTATCCCCCCATAAGTGGGTGATAGCGCTAAGACCTCCTTAAGATGAAAAGTGGAGGTTAATTTACACGCGGTCTCAGGGTAATTTTCCAGGATGGATTGCATGGTATTGCCATGCTGAAGAGGGCGAATAAGGTTAGACAACACCTCTTCCGCATCACTGGCTGTGTCAATAATTGCCTTACAACCTATAACTTGGTGGAGGTAAGTATCCTCACGTATGGTGGTTTCATCTACTCCTTTGGCATTTAGGCGATCAGGGACCTCCACTTCCGCGGGAGCTCCCAATAAGTAGTACCTGACATCTTCGTAACCCCCCTCAGAGTCAGCCTCAGGGGTATTCTCAACCATAGGCAAGGCTACAATTGAAGTAGGGGAGACAGCCATGAGAGGTTGGGTAATTAGCTTCGCTTTAACTGGCATTCTCACAACCCCAGTAGTTCTGGGGGATATACCCTTAGGGCGCGCACTTGTTGGCTGAGCTAAAGGGGAAACCACAGTAGGGATCTCCGCTTTACATAAATGAGAGATGTCCATTTTAAGTTGCACCAAAGAAGCAGGTTTTGCGGGGAGATTAGGCACAGGTGGCCTCACTTCCAACAGTTCAATACGCTGCAGCTCACCTGAAGGAATATGGGCGACGTCTAACAAAGCCTCTTTTATATCACGGAAGGTTGTAAAGTGGCATTTCACTGATATGATATGCCTGGAGAGAGAGGGTTGTGAAGCCAACCCTGTTAATATGGCGGCAATAGCATCATCCATGATAAGCAGGTTAGACGTAGCCAGCCACTAAACAGTGAGATAGAAACGCTCAGCAAAACTAATGAGGGTTTCACCCCCATATATGGCATGGCGCATGAAAGCTTGTTTTCCCTGTATAAGCTCAGCTTGGATCCAAATTCAGCCAAGAGGGCCTTCTTAACATCTGGCCAGATTTGCTGAGGATCCAGGTGAGGAACGATCAGCTCTTGGGCTTTGCAGCTTAAACAGGGAAGAATGTACTGAACTTTCTGTTTATCAGTGGCGCCGTCCATCGCAGCTTTATAAATTTACAAAAAAGAAGCAATGCACCCTTCACCTGGGGTATATCTTTCCTTTATAGGTAATTTGAACGGCTGTTGCTCTAGCTTTTTGGGATGGGAGAAAGAGCTGGCTAGTTGCTTCTCGAGAGCAACTAATGCAATTCAGAAGAGCTGCTCACGTTTACAGCCTCCATTGTTTTAATACTTATCAAAGTATTCAGGGTGACCCTCTGTAATGAGCACCAGTTTGTGGGATCCACCGGTGGATGCCACAAATATTTTGTTTAAAGTCAGAAATTTAATTGCTAATAAAAGTAATAGATAGTGCTTTATTAAAGTTTTTTAAGTTTTTTACTGTTTAAGCATGGCAAAACCAAAAGAAGGTCCATTACTCGATACTAGTATTTCCTATTTAAACTAGTTTGAATTTTGAGACCATGGGTTTATGAGGCTAAAGTATATAAAGCTGAGTCATCCAAATTAAAGAATATAGGTTTTCAGCCTATAAGATTGAAGATAAAATTTTGGAGGCAAAACCAACCCATTTGGTAATGATTTGATGAATTGTATCCAATCACCAGCGAGTAAAATCTTCTCACCTTGGTGGTGGTCAGACTCGTGTGGTAATGATTGGTTAATTTGCACCCTATCATTGTCAAGTAATATCTTCTCACCTCAGCGGTGGTCAGACTCATGTGGTAATGATTGGTTAATTTGCACCCTATCATTGTCGAGTAAAATCTTCTCACTTCAGCGGTGGTCAGACTCATGTGGTAATGAACACCTCAAATTTGGCTGAGAAGTCAGAGAATTCCTATTATCAGTTCTTACCTTATTACACCAATTTTGGCTATAATCCATATTTTTCCAATAGTTAGGATTCCACTGAGAATCCGCCAGGGTCTTTTCACCATTGGTACTCATATCATTGATAACCACAATATTATTTGAAGATTGGGCAGGAGAAAGGCCAATCATGGTAGCAGATTTGGGAGCACTCAAACCTCTAACATTATTTCTCCTAAGTTGAGAAGGTGAATGTCCGACAATGGGAGAATTCATAAAACCTACTCGGTGGCTTTAGGCTCAATATTATTGGAAAGGCATGCTTGTTTCAATCCAGGATGTATTAGAGTCTTTCTTGGTATGTAAAAGCCAAGATGGACCTAATCTCTGATCACAACATCTAGTGATCCCACCCTGTGAACCATTCCGCACTATTAGCATTGATGCTGTGGGACCCCTCCTAAAGCCTCTTTGGTCATTAGTTTCTCCTACTAGCCGTGGACCATCTAACTAAATGGCTTAAAGCCATATCTTAACCATCAGCTTCAGCAAAGGCTACAGCCATGTTTTTGTATAGTTGAATTTTCCCAACATGGGTGCCCTAACATCATTCTTTCCAATAATGGCAAAATTTCCGCTTAACGTTGGTGAAAGATTTAGTTGAACTGATAGGAACCACATAGGTATTCTCTACCTTTTACCATCCTGCTACCAATGGAATGGTAGAGCAGGCCAATAGTACTCTAACTGCAAACTTTTGAAAAATGGCTATGACTGACCCTCTCCACTAGCCCCAATATTTTCCTAGTGCAATTCTGGCCTATAGGATTAGTTACCTTTAAATAACAAAGATGTCACCATTCCAAGCGTTGTACGGCAGAAATCCCCATTTTCCTTCTAAAGTACAGGTTATGCTTGACCAAGCATCCCCTGAAGCCCTGATGCCACTATGCAAAGTATTGCCAATGAAATTATACAACTTCAGGCCCTGTCTTCTGAAATTCTGTCAATTACAACCAGCATAGAAACAGCTCACTTTAATGATAAGCATGACCCCCTACACACCTTCCAACTGGGTGACCTAGTCCTCTTCTACCACCACCATCCTGGAGATCGTGACACCAAATTGGGTACCAACTGGTTGGGGCCTTACAAAGTCATATATAGTTGGGGCAAAGAGCACTAAATAGTAGAGGTTGTTCAGGGTACTGTGGTTAATTGGGTCCATAGTCATTTTCTTCATCCATTTTCCCCCTTACGCCAGGATCTAGAGGGGGGCGTTGTCAAGATTCCAATCCAAATTGGAGATTTGAACAAGGTAAATAATGAGAATCAGACCCAAGTTAGCCAAATAGCTAAGCCCCTATTGGGGAAAATTTCTGATGACATTTATCGCCCCAGTATTGGGGTTCAAACCTGATCTATGAGTTGAGAAAATCCTATTGGACCAAAATGAATAACTTACCACTGAATCCCCGATTGGATATTAGTCTAGATCTTAGCTTGAAGAATTACTGAAAAAAACTCCCTTATAATGATGCTTTGACCAAAATAAACTTTTCTATTTTTCTTCTTTTCATCAATTTTAATTTAAAATTGGTATAGTCTATTTTGGAATTGCCTTACCAGATGAAGTATCTGGTAAAAGACTTCTTGACCTAAAGAAGCAAACATGTATTATCCAACACCCTTCAACTTCAGGTTCCCTGTCCAAAATTATTAAGGGATACGTGATAACACCCTCATGATCCTGACATGGTCCAACAACATCTATGGATACAGTATGCCAGGCAAATTTAAACCAAACGAGCTGATAGAATGATGTGCTCTTTTGGAACGGTTTTTCACTTGGCATTCAGCGTAACACTCCAGTGTCTCTTTAATATCAAAGTGCATCAACTATAGGCTTAATATCTCTTCAGATGCTCTTTAGTTTCCTTAGATTCAACATGTCCTATGGCCTTATGAGCAGCTATTATTAGTTCTGTTCTTGCTGAAGCCCTTAGAAATAATCTACTTTCCTTTTATCGCTTTATACAATGTTCTCTTTTTGTTATAGTGTCCTTTTGTAGATCCAAGAGCAATTTTTATGACAGATTTGGGCTCGTCTTCGAATTCCTCACTGATCATTTTTTGGAACATCCCACTGCATCTAAACTGATAGTAGCAATTATAGTTAAACGGGATAAACAGTTGGCATTTTGTTTTTCACTCATGAACAATGATTGATCATGTAATTATAGGTGTGAAGCAACAATAACCACTACGCTTTTTAGATCTCCGCTCCTTCAAGTTTTTCAGACATCTTAGGGACGAATGATATGTCACAACCATAAAGTGAGTGCCATGCAGATAAACTTGAAATTGCTTATAGGTGTATATGACCGCCAAGCATTCCCATTCTGTCACTGTGTAGTTCTGCTGGTGGAAGTTTAAGGTCCAACTAGCAAAGTCAATTGGATGTTCCTTGCCGTCTTCCCCTATCTGAGAAAACACAGCTCCAACTGCCATGGACATGGCATCAGTTTAAAAAAGAAACTTGAGCTCACGGTCTAGGTATTGCAGAATTGGAGCTTTTATTAGAGCCAATCAAAGCTGATCAAATGCCTCTTAACAGGGCAAATTCCAGTTAAAGCGACCTTGTCCTTGAGTAGATGCTCAAAGGCTCTCCTATTCTTGCAAAGTTGGCAATTAATCGGCAATAATAAACAATCATGTTTAGGAAAACTTGTATATTGCGCTTGCATTTTAGGCTGTTTCATCTTCAATATTGCTTCTAGATTAGATGGCTGATGTCAGAGTCTTTCTTTGTTTATAAAAAAATCTAAGGTATTCCAATTATTCTTTGAAAATTGGCACTTCCTGGGTTTGATTTTCAAATTAGCAGCCGCTAGTCTCTTAAGACCTCCACTAAATGTTCCAGATGATCATTGAAGTTGCGGCTGAAGATGTTTATGACGTCTAAGTAAACCAACACACAAGGCAACTTTAGATCCCCAGGATTGTATCCATTTCTATTTGAAACGTAGCTGGGGCATTACATAGCCCTTGTGGCATTCTTGTCGGCTGGAATAGGCCATCCTGATTTATGATGGCACATTTTTTGCGCTCCTTTTTGGGCATATCAATATGCCAGTATCCGCTTGTTAGGTCCATTGTGGAGAATAACTTTGCGTCTCCAAGTTGATATAAGGCGTCGTCAATCCGTGGAAGGTGATATGAATACTTCTTAATGATGTCATTCAGGCTTGATATTTGATGACAGCCTGATTGCTCTCAACCTTCTTTTTTACTAAGAAATTGGGCGGCCCAAGGTTTCTTTGATGGGGCCAACATGCCACAATCCAGGAGCTCTTTAATAACTTTTAAGACAACTTCTTCTGCTGCTTTTGAGCATCTAATTGGGCTTAACTGGATGTGGTCATGGTCAACAGTATTGATAGTGTGTATAAAATTCCTAGAACAACCTAAGTCAAAATAGTCCTTCACAAATATTTCTCAATATTTCAGAAATAAATCCTGAACTTAAGTCTTTTCCAGGTAAGTTAGGCAATCTAATTTAGCCATAGGGATAAAATTATGATACCAATGATCCCTTCATTAGAAAGTCCTATCTTACCTAGAGTCCCAAATTAATAAAAGGTCTGAATTTCTGTAGTCAGGAATAAATGCAGGTAGGTAATAACTTAATACCTCTGTATATCAAAGATCCAATTCAGTAGGTTTACACATAAGATGTGAATCTCTTCGTGTCCTGGAATGACTATACCAGGTGCAAAATTTGGCTCTAATTGGGATCTAGGGCATGGTTAGAATATTGACCCTTAAATCCCCTCTGAATTTTAATAGTCAGACTAGTAGGGGCGACTACTTGAATTACAGGCAGGACAGTAACTTGCTGATTTGAACATAATAGGATTCCTTTTGATCACAAATCTGCATTAGTAGGGTCTTAATCTTTGAGCATGATTTTGTGTACATAATTGGGACTATGCCATCCTTGCAGGCCAGGGTAGAAAATAAATTTTAAGCTTTTTCTTTAAGGTCTTCTCGCTTTTGTTATAGTATAGTGGGATGCTCTGCCCCAAGATGGTGAGTGTATCTTTTTTGCAATTCAATACAACACCACTCTTCTCAAGAAATAGGTCCCAATCAGGATGTTATAGCTTGAATTCAGCAATACTATTGCTAATGCCATCAATACAATGTATACTAAACATAATGATAGCGTGCTGTAGGCCCCAAGTGACTTAGTGTTTTTGGGCTACTGACATGCCATACTCTTAGAAGTGGCAAACATTGGGCTCAGTCTTCAGCTTCTTGACTAGTTTGGTGCTGAAAATATTGATAGGTGCCCCACTATCAACGATGTCCTGAACCTAACCTTATTCACTAAAAATCCACACATGTACATTCAGCTTAGGTATCAGAACAATTTATTAAGTGAATATTGTGGTGGTAGTTTGGTTCTAAGTGGCACTTCATATTCGAGCAGATCTCTGGAAAATTTTCTGCTAAAGTCTTCATTGGAATGGCAACTTGCACGTCATGTAGTGAAGGCAGATTGAAAAAATTTCAAGATGGGTATTTAATTCTTGATTGATGACCTTTTTGACATAGAGCTTTAATAACTTGGCCTGAGCTTCTTCAGTGACTTCTATCTTTAAAAACATTTGCTTTGGCAAAGGTGGTAACCATATAAATATTGTCAGCCTTGATGTGGTGCAGGCTATCTTCAGCCAATTCATCAGCCAAAAAGTTTTCCTGGGTTGAGTGGAATGTGTGTCAGAGCATTGGTGGAGGTAGAGCATTCCGCCTCTACTCCACCTGCTTTTTTCCCGCCTTTTCTTCAAAATTAACCTTTTAGGGCCACATTTACACAAGACTTCTTCTCTGCCCATCTGTAGCACTGACTAGCAAAGTGTCCCTTTTGGCCACAATAATGACAGATAATCAACCCTAGTTGCTGATCAGTTTTTTGGTTTATGACTGATTGTTCATTCCTTGATCATTTAAATTGGTATTCTTTGTCCCATAAATTGGAATCTCAACTGATCTTTGGGCTAATTAGGGGCGTCAAAGCTTTTTGTACAAATTCTTAAATAGTCCATGAGTTCTAATGATCCTATGTTCCAAGTAAAGGCTGGGATCATAACACGCTGCAAGTGATGGTATGGCTTAACAGAATGCTCCATGGCAATTTTTGCATCAAATTCATCTATAGCATTAGACTCAAGTAGGACCTTAGCCTCATGGTAGAAACTATCCGCCAAGTCTCTGATGGACTTGTTCCTCTAGAATAAGATGTTGAGCTGATCTGTTTTTTTGGGCCAATAGTTTATTGGACCCTCCAAATTGTCTTATTACTGAGTTTTTCGCATCTGAATAGGACCAGTTGTCACCCAGATAGGGCATAACGCGGGCAAAACTATGGGAGTTCAGGAAATTATTGAGAGCTGTCAACTTTGCATGATCAGATTCTCCTCACATAGCTTTTTTGAACATTTTTAGGAATGAATATAATTTCCCATCTTTGTCAAACTTTGGAAAGTTTAAGGGCTTGAAGTCATTGCGCCCAGAATCGGCCAGAGGAGGTACACTTCATCCTGAGTTCAAACGTCTTGAGGAATCCTCAATAAGAATTGGTATTGTTAAGGACAATTGTTATCTGGATTTGGGATAGAAGCCAAAATTTTGGGCATAAAAAAGAACATCTGAAATATCAGTTCCAGCATTCACCTTGACCCAAGATGACCCTGCTTCATGGAATTGTTCCAAACAGCTAGAATTGGACTCCTAAATTTGGGACTTGAGTAGTTTCTTTAGTCGTTTTCTGCCCAAATAATTAGAGGTTCCACTACTCTCCCCCTCAAGGACTGGTTAAACAGTTGCAGCTTTTCCCCTTGAGGCATCAATTTCCTTCTTAAGGCTCTCATGTTCTTTTCTAAATGTAATTTAAGAAGCCAATATATAGTGGACATTTTTTGTCAGATCAGCAACATGGTCTCTAGATTCAGGTAGCTGGATTTTGAGCTCTTGCTTCTCCTAAAACAAGTTTGACATTCTTGGCTTGCACTGACGACACTATTGACCAGAGGCTTCTAAACTTTGTATTCACGCAAAATACTCCTCATAATTTGGCTCAGCTGGCATTTCATCCAGATCTTCACCGCTTTTTTATAGAATGCCCAGTTCAGTTTAGACATATTCATTGAGCTGAAAATGCATTGTTTTAATTACAGATAATTTATGCAAGCAGAAGTGATATCTTCAGTCAGACGTTCAGTCCGAGAAGACAGAAAGTTGGAGTAATTTTCCAATTTCTAGCAGCATTTATTAATATTATGGACCCACTCATTGGTCAATCCATGGTGAGTGAGAACTTTGTATGCAATTTTAAGAACTTCAACGTTAGTTTTTTCCAAAGTATTCAGTCTTCTATGGGCATCATTGACATGCTTTGTATTGTTGATGATGGCCTTTCTGACTTTGGGAATCTGGAAATTTAGCTTATCCAGTAGGTTAGATTGGGAAGATCTCTCTTTCTATTGAACTCTGTATATCTCTGTAAGCTCTAGATTCTGCTAAGCTAGAATCCTTTGGGTATGCTTAATGGATGGAAGTATAAAATTGATCAAGAAATCATTGGTTGCTTATGTACTAGTGAGGCGTCTGTCCAGAGTTTCCATTGTTGCCTCTCATTATTGCATGTACCTCTCCATTTTTAAGGCCTGATCCTTCAAGTAATAAAACAGACCAAAGGATGAGTCCACCTGAGATGTACCAATTCTGTATCCATGAAAGAGGGTCTTTATCATCTCCTTTACACTGTCTTAGGTAAACCTTATAGGGCCTGTTGAGTCCACATGCCTTCCTTCAGCCGTGATGAGATCTAAGGAGTACAAAGTTTTATCCTTAGTGTTTTGGCGAGCAGTGCTAAAACACTCTAGGATTTCTTGGTCATCGCTTTCAATATCATTTTTTGTCAAATCTTCTGGAAGCTTCTGCCTGATATCCGGATTAGTTATTCATATTAAGTGTGTATTGTAGTTTTTTAGTGAGCATCACTTGTTAAGTTTTGAACTTTTACTCACTTATTGATTATATTCCTGCTTTGATAGTTGGGAAGAGTTTCAGCTAATTTGTCCTCAATTCTACTAGGTGACTTATGGTGTTATCTAAACATTCTGAAGCTCACAAAGCTTAAACAATATAAATGAAATCTTCTGGTCACTTATCAGTATTTTTTTCCTTCTGTAATTGAGAACTCTCCTGACGCAGGTAACAATGACAAGCTCCCACTAACGCTTGTCTACACACTTAATATGAAGATAGAATTAATTGAAGTTAATATAAGACAATCAGATATAAGTTGAAAAAATCATTTTTATAAAGCCAGGCGCCAATATTTTATACCTCTACAACATCTCATGGCCATACTAATCTATTAGATGAGTTTATTAAAGACACGCTAATCCTTTTTGGTTTTATTGCATTTGTAACTAAAGATACCCAAATTAATTCAACCCTTAAATCAACTTAATTACAATTGTTTCAGCCTAATTGGAGGAGCTTCTAATCTCATAATTGGGAGGATTTTAGGCCTAATATCAGCACATCAGATGTGTATATTCACTTTATAACAAACTTGATTACGTTCATCATAAAGCTGACAAAATACTATAAATTGGGTATAAAAATATGAAATTTGAATAATGATGTACCTCTAATCAAAATGTTGACAGGCCTCTCAATAGTGCTAGATATTCCAAATTGGGCCATCCATATTCAAGTACTATTGTGTTAATTATGAAGATCATCATATATATAAAATCCAATATTTAATAATTGTAAATGCACAAAATTTGAAAGCGCAATTAAGTATATGCCATAAACCCACTTGATTCAACCAAGTGGGTCTCATAATTGGCCACATAATATTATATTATAGATATTATTAGCTATGATATTTGGGATTTTAAGATGCAGTTTAGGCTGTTTTGAGATAATTCTGATTTTACAGATTATGCAGGTATATTAAGAAGGAACAAGGTATCTTTCAAATTTTAATATGACTAGACAATAAGCTATTTTTCTGGAAGATTGTAAAATAGATTTGAGGAAAGCCTCAAGATGAGCAATTAATTATGTCAATGCAAAGTGTGTTCAATCAAAAAAATAATGGTTTGGCGAATTTGGGGAATTCTGCTGAAACCTTGATGTGCCAGTGAGCCCCTATATTATAGCAAATAAGTGAGTTTACTAAGCAGAGTGTGTTGAATCCGCCAAAGAATACTGTAAAAACTGAGGGGTTTTCACTGGTGCACAGGTTTGCTTAACTATTGTCTCTGGAAATAAACATGAACTTGTTAATTGTATGAAAGCAATTAGCTTAGTCAAGTTTGTATAAATGGGTAGATTCAGCCCTACTCTGGAGGATACTAATAAGTAACTTCAGCCTCACTCTGGCATGATATAAGAATTCTATTGACTTTTCTTCACTCTGGCAAGATATAATAATTTAAGTGACTTCAGCCTCCTTATGGAGTTGACACTTAGACATGGACTCTCTTCACAAGAAGCAGATAAACTACAATATATAATAAATATAAAATATAGGTCTAAGGTTTATCTCAGTCTAAGGTGTTTATTTATATTAAAATAAGGGAATATTCATAGCCAGAAGTATGGGAAGACATGTGTTAGGGGTAATTCGTGGTAACCACAATGTCTCAGCACGCCTAGCCAATGAAAAAGAGATACTGGTTCAATTTTGGAAAATATTCCAGCTGATACTAATTAGGTGTAGCATATTTAAATTGCCATTCATATCAGCCCACATGTCTGCTACCAAACCAGACTTTCCCATGAGTAATTGCCCATTTTGGGCCAATTTACTCATCTTAAAATTGTTGGCAACAATCCCCAATGAAATTGTAGCTTTAATTATCATCAGATATGATCCTATGAGAATTACAATTTACTGTTCATTCAGTTATTATCACCTACTAGATGACATAATTAAAATTGTCATCCATAAGCTTAATCAATAAGCTAAATTAAAATATGTGAACCATTAATTACAATAAATTGGAGCTTAATTAATCCCAAGCTGGATAATGTGGTCATATGAAAATTCCCACAAATACTATGATTAAGAGTTGAGCATAAAAGTGAGAAGGAGGAGGTTCTTTATAAAGAAATATGGCAGTAAGAAGAGTAACAGAAGTAATGTTAAGTAATTATTAAATAAATTGGTATCATTGGGGCAATAGCTCCTTATTAAATAATTTATTATTATTATATTCTTTGAGGACCAGCAATCTCATATCCTCATCCGTTGCTCAGTGGGTTTTTACCCTGTGCAACCATTTTGGTGGAATCTACCTAATCTGCCAAAAGGTATGAGTGGAGCTCTCTACAGGGGACCATTGATCAATTTATTAACTAATTTTATACTTGCCAAACAATGGCGCAAGCAGTTTCTAATGATGGGGTATTACCCCAGTTTATTTAGTTGTTACAATATGTGGAACTGAAGCTTGACTTGAATAAACTACTCCAGGCACAAAAAAAGTTTTTACTGTTAAAATAAAAATATAACCAAATATCTCCCCTGGCTCTTCACCAACTTCACCTGATGAGTGGCCAAATCAACCAGCTTGCCGACCTTTTAAGTGAGCTACTGAGCGGCTATACTGTGGAGAGTGTAAATTGAATGAGGTCATTAGGGAGGGAGAGGTCTGCAGTGACAAACTGCCCCATTTCTTTATGAAGGAAACATACTTAGGTTTTTAAGAAGTTTGAATTTGACGTAGAGGGGGCTTCTGATCAGCAGAAAACTAAACTGTTGTTCTCCTCTTTGGAGGCCAAAAGTGCTGACCAGGTCACATATCACCTTGCAAATAGTACTGTAACTTATCTCAAGGTGAAAGAGACTGTGATATGACTGTTTGTGGGCAGGGCTAAAATGGCCAAGTGCAAGGCAGAGTATTTGAAAATTCAGTTTTGAGAAAATGAGTCTTTGGTGGAGTTTGCGGAGTGTTTTATGGAGGAGCTCATGTGTTGTTAAAAGTGAATATCTTATTTAATGAGGAGGTGGGCATAGAAATGATTGCAGCTGTCAAGCCATATCAAGAACTGTATGATGCTATGTCATATTTTATTGACAAGGATGTGGAGTTACTAAAAATTGTTAGTCATTTACGCCTTCTATCTGTCACTTTACGTGCTCCCAATATGGAACAGAAAGTCCCTGCAACCGCTAATGAATCACCATTAGTATTAGAGCAACAACAACTTATATATAATTTGTTGGGGAATACTTGACCCCTTAACGCTTTGGCAAGTCCTTTTCACTCCCATTATTATCAACCAGCTCATCCTCAGATGAGTTTCTAATTTCTCAATTAGCTTCAGACCTGGAGTTATGGTTGAAATGAAGAGATGAGTGCCTTTTATGAATACTTGTTTCTTGGCGGCCAACAAGGACATTATGCAGCTAGTTGTCCAAGAAAACTGTATGCTTATGCAGTACCAGTTGCCCCAAACGAACAGGGAAAAGGTTGAGAGGAGTAAAAACAGGTTGCTCTACTTCCACTGATTCAAATCTATATGTCCCTAATTATTCTCACAAACCGCTGTGTGCCATACCTGATACTCAACCAAAAATATATTATTAATAATCCCCTGTGATATCTTGACCTTAAGCTGAGGGAGAGACCCCAATAATGCAGATTGGTAGTTCTTCCAAGATGTGCAAAAGCCATACGCCTGGAAAACCCTTGAGTGGAATGGTACCGTTGATGGGGCACCTTTAACACATATCACAGCTCTAGATGGGGTAGAAGTGGCGATTTCTGTAGATAAAATTGCTCAGGAGTATCCACATGTCGGCACTGGTATTCTCACTTTTCTGAATAACCAAAAGCCTTTGGATGTTTTTGTATTAAACATCCATGGTACTTCTTATTTGGAATGTACATACTGTGACATATATATGAAATTTACCAAACTCCAGGAAATTATTAATAGTTGCACTCCAATCAATATAATATCCACCAATCTCATAGATAAGTTTCCTCTGAAGCCTGATGTATATCATTGAGTAGTGTATGGGACTGCAGGGGCACAGAGCACTGTGTCGGAGGGCACATACAGTGCATTGCCTTTGAGGTTCAGTTCAGTTGGCGCTTCTTCTCCAACGGTGGCGATTCCTAATAATAACTATGACACGTTGATCAGCGCTGTGTTTATGTGGCACTTTGTGGCCATGGTCAATATGGCAGATGCAACCATCAGTATCCTAGGCCAACAGATATACATCTATTTTACTTCCAGCAAAATCCTGGAAGTTCCAATTCGCTCAAATCATATAATCTTGAATATAGTGACGAGGTGATACCTGTGCAATATTGATTGATGAAGCAGAGGATCCAAGTGCTCCCTACCCAGATTTATAAGTACAATGGTATTCCGCTTTGAGTGGCGAGTTCTTTAAGCATACCTTCTGAGCATCAGGTTATTATATGGACAAAAATCAATATAGTTTTTTTGGAAGGCCTATACTGTGAAATTATGGGCCCTACCAGCGATCATGGCTCGAACCTCATGTGGCTCCTGGGCTTCTGTTACCAGGGCAGGGGGAATTGAAGGTGTTTCTAGCGAAAATGCAGAAGGAGCCTATAAAAGTTCAGAGGCATCAAGTGTTGACTGTTCTGCATCTGTTTCCTATCAATAAAGCCCACCAGATACACAACTTTGTGTCTTAGGAAGATCTTGGGTTACCCTTTAAAACTTCATCCAGTGTAGTGACTGTGGTTCCATTAGATGCTCTAACTGGTCTGTTGGAGGACCAGAAGGACTGGGTGATGGATATGTTTGGGAAATAGCAAACCATTCTTACATCCAATGTTCATAACTTGAGATGCGCATGAGGGATTGAGCATCAGTTGGATATGGGGGATCACCCTCTTATCCGATCATGGCCTATCCATTGCTCCAAGGTGGTGGAAGAAGTTGTATCCACTGAGATAGATAAATTGGCGGAACGGGGAATGTTAGAGCCAATAAAGAGTCCCTGGGCGTCCCCAGTGCTAATTTTCAAAAAAATGACACCAATCAAGTGGTGATTGATTAAATGGAAGCTTAACAGCATTACAAAAATAGACTCATATCTGCTTCTGTGAATTGGTGATAAACTAAGTCAGTTAGGAGGTGCCAAATATTTCTCCGCTATGGACTTTATATTGAGTACTGACAAATTTAGTTGTCAATGGTAGAACAAGAGAAGTGCACTATAATCACCTTAAAAGGGTTGTTCCAGCCTACACATATGCCACAGGGTTTGTGAAATGCCCCAGCTACGGTACAGTGGGCTATGGACACAATTTTGGGTGATCTAAAGCTGACTTGCGTTCTAGTCTACCTTGATGATATTAATGTGTTCTCACAGACATTCACTAATCATCTTGATCACTGGGAGCAAGTGTTCTGCCGTCTCTCAGAAGCTAACATCAAAATTAAGCCAAAAAAGTGCCACTTTTTAGGAGCAATTGGAATATCTTGAGTTTTATGGTAGACTCTAAAGGGCTTAGTCCTCGCCTGGCAAAAGCGGATGCTATGCACAAGTTTATTTGGATGGGTAACGAATGGGATATTCAGGTGCTTTTAGGGATGGTTGGTTACTACCAGTGGTTCATTCCCAACTTCAGCTGTTTCAGGGCTCCACTCTTTGAGTTACAAAAAAATGTTACCTTTAATTGGACAGAATGATGGCAAATCGCTTTCAATGTCTTACAAACCATGGTGTCTAACACGCCTATTTTAAACTACCCAAATTTTGAATAAGAATTTATTGTACAAACAGATGCTTCCCTTTCTGCAATAGAGGCCGTGCTGTCCCAAAAGGATGATAGCGTTTTGTAGCATCCCATTGCATATTTTAGCCAAAGTTTAACAGGCCCTGAAGGTAATTACACCGTGACTGAGTGGGAGTGTTTAGCAGTGATATATGTGTATAAACAATTCCAGGTCTATCTCCATGAGGTTAAATTCAAAATGGTCATGGACATGCATCCTTGCATTGGCTGTAGAATCTGCAGGAACCTGAAGGGTGATTAATGCAATGGGCCCTGATGCTCCAAGCAGATGACTTCAAGATTGTACATCGGCCAGGGGCGAAACACTAGAACGCAGACTGCCTCTCAAACTTATTGACTGTCACCATTACAGCAGAACTGGTGGATATCATGTATGAGAAGATAGTGGTGGGCAAATATCATGATGAGCTGCCGCAAGTGATTAAAGTGTTAGATGGGCTTAGACGGGATACTTTTGTGCATGGCATAAATTGTATAAGTGAATTGATGAATTGACGCTGAGTTTCCCAAAACTGTCCACTAGATCTGGAAATATTATGGATGCTCATAGAGCGGTAGGTAATGGAGGGTTGAGAAAGATGCTGGAATACTTACGACCCCACTACTATTAGGAGAGTATGCACTATGAATTTCTCAAAACTGTTAGCTGCTGCCATCAGTGCCAAGTGGAGAAACCATTCCGCCTGAAGACCACCTATAAGCTGGTTAAGCCTCGTTTTGCGTGGCATACTGTTTCTCTGTTTGTGGTGGGGCCTCTGCCAACTGGCACAAACTGCTCCAGATATATAATAGTAACTATTGACCATCTAACAAGATGGGTGGAAGCAAGGGCATTCAATTATCTAGGGCTGTCACTACCGCCAAGTTCATCCTGGAGTATGTTATACAGCAACATGGCTGTCCACAATTTATCCTCATGGACAACAGAACCAATTTCACATTGCATATCCTGCCTAAGTTTAACGAACTAATGGCAATCAGTAGGGTCTTGCCTACACCCTACCACACTGAATCAAACAGAATGGTAGAACGGGTCAACAGAACCTTGGTAAATATTCTGCACAAGCTTGTAAGTGATCAGCCTTCAGAATAGAGCGCCCTTTTATCTACAGCTGTCTTTGCGTACAATATTAGCTACCACTAAGCAACTGGCAAGAGCCATATTCTAACTACTTTATGGAAGACATACAGCGTTGCCAGAATTGCTTTATTCCTGTGTGGAGGATACTGGTGGATTTGAGCCACAAAGCTATTTGACCATTTTATTGACATGCTGTTTAAACTACAAATGGAAGCATATTCCACTAGTTTGTCCAAGAAGATTAGTTATCAGGAAGTCAATCAATGTAGATGCAGTAGTCTCCCCCAATTTGGGTAGGAGATCTTGTCCTATTCCACAACCACCATGTGTTTGGAAGAAGGAACAAGCTTTCCAGAATATGGATTGGATCATTTGAGATAATTGAGAAAACTGGGGTTGACACATTTACTATTAAGGAGCACGCAGGTAAAAAAATTAGCAACCAAGTACATGTAAAGTTCCTGCGGGCGTACAAGAAATAGGAGCTTATTGTCCAGTCAAGGGGGTAATATCAATATTCTAATATGACTGGACAATAAGCTATATTTCTAGCGGATTGTAAACTAGATTTGAGGCGAGCCTTGAAAGAAAGTGTTTATCATGTGTATGCAAAGTAAGTTTGATCAAAAAAATAATTGTTTGGCGAATTTTTGGGATTTCACTAAGAAACTCAATATGTGAGTGAACCCCTAGATTGTAGTAAATAAGTGTGTTTAGTAAGTGGAGTGTGTTAAATCTACCTAGGAATACTGAGAATAAGAGTTGAGCATGAGAGTGAGAATGAGGAGATTTTGTATGAAAAAAAGGAAAATAAGAAAAGTAACAGAAGTAGCCATTAAGTAATATAATAAAAAAATTGGTATCGTTGAGGCAATAACTACTTATGACATACTTTATTATTATATTGAGGAACAGCAATCATCATATCCTCTTCCGTTGCTCAGTGGGTTTTTACCCTGTACAACCAGTTTGGTGGAATCTATTTAATCCGCCAAAAGTTAACTGGACCATTAATGGGAGTAATCTATCAGCATTGATGGTTTTCTCAAAGGGTTATTTTCAAGTTAGCCATCAAAATCTAAAACCCATGTCAAAAAGTCCTGTAACCTGTTTGAATAAGCTTCTACTCTTTCCTTACCAAGCGACTCAACAAATTGGAGAGTGACATGAGAAGCAAATCCCCCACTTGAGAAGACTTTAAAAATGTCTATTATCGCCTCAATGAAGCAGAGCAACGCTGGAACGCTTACACCAAAGAGCTTAAAGCCAAGACTGACAAGCCATCTCAGAGTACTTAATGTTAGGAGATGAGGAATTGATTCAACGCATTTGTGTATTAGAGATGATAAAAAACCCATGAAAACTTACTGTTCATCCGCTTGCAACAAATTCACAATTTGGATTTCTGTATTAAGAACTTGATGAATAAAAAATAGTTAAAAAAGAAGAATTAATCTGCTGGATGTCATGCAAGTATTACCCTATAGATATGGAACATCATCTCAATCCTCTGCTGAGTCAAATACGTCAGCTCTCACATCAAGTATAAAGAGTAATGCACAAACTGAGACTACAAAATCTAAAGCTCCTGGAGTACTGACATTACAGGATTAGAAGGCACTACCTTTAATCCTATGTTCAAGGAAAAGTTTAAAAAGGTGAAGGGAGAATTGCATCTTACATCTACATTTATGAAGCCACAATGGTAGGTGTGACTGATCACTAAAAAGTTAAGCATATTTTATCTTGTTTTATCCAATATGTCTCAAGAGGTTGTGGTACCACATATGGGTGACCTGCATACATGGTGAGAAGAGAAGAAAGCGTTCATCAAAGGATCTGGGTCCAAGCAAAGCCTGTTACAAAGAAGAAGGCCTTCATGAGAATTGCGTTAAGCCAAAATTAGAACCAGGATGAATTTTCTTATTGTTTATAACAAAAAACACAAACGATGATGACCTCAAAGTGCTTGCATTATCCAATGCCTTAGCTGCTGTCGTTGCTGTTTACATAGTAATCCTGACCTAGCCATGCACGTCACATCTGTCAAATGAAGCTTCAATTTCCGTCTTAAACATTATATATGCCTTTTTGATGTGGGTGATATACATAAGTTAGAGACCTCCCAAAAACCTCCACAAAATCCAGAGTGTATACCATGGAGGATGCAAAGCCTAAGAAGAAGGAAAAGTTAAATTGAAACTACTGCAAGGAGAACAAACATACAGAGTATATGTGTTTAAGAAGAACCCTGCCCTTGCTGAGCAGGAAAAGGAAGGTCGGCTTAGGGTTAGTATATTAAAGCCAATAAAAGTATAATACCTGAGAGTGAAAAATTGCCTATTGATCATCTCACATGCATTGAGAACGATCTGATGATGACGTGAAGGGGGTTACAAGGTTGCAGGTTATTATATATTTGGTTCATTCGGTGAGCACCCATTCAGTACTTCTTGAGCTCTGAAGATATTGATGATGCCCAAGTTCTGAAGGCACTTACCTCAAATAAGTCATCAAGTACACTAGAATAATTGATATTGCCAGAGATGCTGATCAATTATTCACCTTGCCTTGTTGATCTGACCCATATTAAGCATTCACAGTCTCCTGTAGATCAAAAAAGTATCTTGAGACTTCCCAAAATCTCTATGCAACGTTCTGCCTTAAGGAGGTGTTAGCAATCCCACAAAAGTTTTGAGGAATCATTAACAAAATGGAAGTGGTAATTCAGAAGGTCTGAGGTATGGATATCTTAGATATGAAATCACCTATCAATGTTGTCTCGTCCCATCTTATCAAGAAGATCAAGCTTGCCCCTGACCTCAAATACTCTCAAGAGTATAGTTTTTCTGGTCCAAACAACACCAAGGTGATAAGTGCATAATCATCTTGCAATATGAGCTGGCAAGTTAGTTTTCTCAGTTCTCACGTCTGCCCTGGACAATAACCAGTATGATATACTTATCAAAATGCAATTTATGATTAGATATAAAAAATTCATCAATCTGAAAGAAGGATACTTATCACTCATAAACTTAGAAGTTACCCTTGTACTGGATAATAAAGACACCAGAAAGAAGGATTACTCATTTCTGGTTGAGTACCCTGGTTTCGCTTTACTTATGCAATATCTATCTCTGGAAGAAAAAATGTAAAAGCTACTAACTCAGTAGATGCAGCAGTAGGCATACCATTTTATACCAAAGGGGAGGTAAAAATCAAACCAGGTTAACAAAGAGTGGTTTCTACCAACACAATCCTTAGTATACCCCTAAACTGCTTGCTACATAACACTATTGTTGTAGAAAAAAAGGTTTGACCCAAGAGTTTTACCTGGAGTCCTTTGTTCAAATTATTAGTGGCCTATTGAGCTACTATTTAGGAATCTAGTCAACAAAGATATTTCAGCCAAGAAACATCAAGAGATTGGGTAATCTTAATTACTTCCCATTGTTGAAATTAGCAAGGTACAATTCATTATTATTCATTTTGATTTTGGCCTACCTTCTGCCAATTTAATTTACACTATCCCTAAAGTCAAATTATTCAATAAGTTAAATTAGGAGGAACTTGAGGAAGTTCAATAATACTTGACGACTATCAGGATGTTTTTTCCATTTCAGATGTTAGCTATGGTCACACGAAAGACTGGACATATAACATCGATGTTAGATTCAACCCCTATTTATTCAAAGCAATTGGGAATTCTAAGGTAGGGAGCAAAACATGAAGACCAAGATCAAGCAATTATTGGTTGCATCGTACTTGTGTTCACCCAGAGTCTGAGGTAATCCTTACTGTTATTCATAAAGGGGAAGAATGGTAGTTAAAGAAAAGTGATGGACTTCAGGAAGATATAAAGCCTCACTAAGAAGGACAGATATCCTTTTTATATATTGACAATGCTCTGACCCAACTCTACAGCTCGAATTTCTTTTCTGTGATGGACCCCTCCAGTTGATATTTGCAGATAGATCTATCACCAGGAGATCAAAAAAATTCATGTTGACTTGCATAGAATTAATATTTCAACCTACCCAACTCCCTCAGGGATTATGAAACGCTCCCATCTTGTTTCAATGGGCGATGGATCACATCATGCAAGGTTTAAACTCAGTTTTGTGATAAAATACCTAGATGACTTAACGGTATTCTCCAAACCTTTACAATCAAGTAAACCACCCTAAGTCAGTTTTTCAGTGAATGAGAGAGAACCACACCTAGTTAAAGCCAGCAAAATGTACCTTATTCTAGCAGAAAAAGTAACTTTTAGGACACGCCATTTTGCAAAAGTATTTAAAACCATTGTATGATAAGGTTAAAGCAATCTCCAATAAGCTGAGCCAAAAAATCTTTGAGACATACAGGTGTTCTTATGATGATGAGCTATTTCCTTCATTTATCTCTAATTTCTTTTAACTTGCTGAAAATCTTGTTAATTTAATTGCCAAAATACCCTTTTAATATGGGGAGTGATGCAAAGAACTGCATTTAAGTCAAATTAAGAGTTTTTAATAGAAAAGTTCAATCCTACAACACCTGAATTATAGAAAGCCATTCATCCTCTTTACCAATGCTTTCAACTTAGCTGAAGGTGACACCATTTATCTACTGGACGTTGAAGGCACTGACCACCCATTGTTATATTACAGCAAAGCACTTTCTGAAGCTGAATGAAATTATAGCATTACAGATAAAGAGTGCTTAACTGTTCTCCTGGGGTAAAACATTTCCAATCCTTCTTGTACAGTGTCAGGATCACGGATGTGTTATCATAGATCCCTTTGAGATTATTAGCCAGGTGACCGGAAGCCAAGGGTATTTTATAAATAACTTTTGCTTTATCTTGGGTGAAAAAAGCTTTATATCAGATACTATGTTAGGCGAGGCTTTTAATAAATTAAAATTTTGTCTTAAAATTGAGAAAAGGAGAGAAAGTTTAGTTTTATTAGCTTAGTAGCATTAATATAAAGGAAATTGGGGAGGCGTCTCAGGAAAAGTCCAAACAGTCCAAGCTTAGATATATTAAACTAAAACATCGATGAATCCCCCCCCCTTGGGTTGGGACCATCTAGTACTAAAAAAAAAAGATATATTAAACTAAACAAATTGGGGATTCTGCAGCAGACCAATAATCTCACTTGAATATGCTGCGCTCACCACATGGATTGGATTTTACTAAGATTAGGTAGCTCTAAGGGAGCATTAGTTGACTGAATAAGTTGGGGTTGATCCCCAACTTTGAGAGTTGTCAAATTTTGTCAGGAGTTATCCCTGACAGAAGTTTGGGCTATTTGGGAAGATAGAAATCAATTCTCATCAGCCAACACATCTGAATCTACAATTTGGGCAGGAATCTTGACAATATTTACCTTTTAGATCTTGTCAAATGGGGGAAAATGGATGGAGAAAGCGACTATGTATGCAGTTTACAACTGTACCTTGAACAACCTGAATGATTGAGTGTTCATTGCCCCATCTATATATGACTCAGTAAGTCCCAGACTAATTGGTGTCCCATTTGTTGTCATGACCTCCAGGCCGGTGATGGTAGAATAGGACTAGGCCACCTGGTTGGTAGGTGTGTAGGGGGTCATGCTTATCATTAAAGTGAGCTGTTTCTCTGTTAGTTGTAACTGACAGATTTTCTGAAGCCATGGCCTGAATCTGAGAATTTTATTTTGCAATACTTTGCATAGTGACTTCAGGGGCTTTGGGGGAGGCTTGGTAAAGAATAGCCTGTACTTTAGAAGGCAAATGGGAATTTATGCTGTACAACGCTTGGAATGGCGACATCTTTGTTATTTAAAGGTAACTAATCCTATAGTCCAGAATTGCACTAGGCAAATATTGGGGTCAGTGAAGGGGTCAGTCAAACCATTTTATGGAGGGTTTCAGTTAGAGTACCATTTACCTGCTCTAACATTCCATTGGTTGCAGGATGTTAGGGGGTGGAGAATACCTGTGTGGTTCCCATATTTTATTTAACCGAGGCAAGCCAACCAGGGGACGGGCATTACCAAGTATGTGGGGAAAACAAAGATATATAAAATTGGGCACCCCGGGGTACTCAGGTTACCCCTGTTGCCAGCGGGACTGCCAGGTATGGGTGGGGTTGGTGCGCTACTCTGAGGGGGTTTCCCCCGCTATGGAGCAGGTGTGAAGGAAGGGGTCTGTGTGGAGGAACCAACGTGGGAACCACGACTCTATGAGCGCCTGTTGCCTTGGACTCATATATCCATAGAGCCAGGCTTGGAAGTGCTCCAGTAAGTGGACGTGGAACCTGTTGATAACCCATGGATGGTTGGGACCATGACCCTGAACGCATCTAAGGCAATGGCGTGGATTGTCCACATTGCAATGGGTATCATTATGGAGCGGAGGGTAGATAAGATTGGCGACTTGATCTGGAGCGCGAAAAGGCTCTTTGATATAGAAAATTCCTGCTCGTTTTGGATCTTAAGCAGTCGCGCGACTTCCTGCCATATGTCTTTGGTTGGGGGGCATGTTTCTAGGCGGTGATGTAGGGAGCCCTCCCCTCTACATACTGTGCGGGTTGCATGGAGGGAATAGAGCAGTCCACCATCCTATAGGTCCTTCTCAGACAGCGCCAGACGTTGGCTCTTACCCTCGGCTGTAGGAGTGGGTGGTGCGTCATTCTCCACACTGCCTTCTGTGTGATTAAGTCATAGGGGATGTCCAACGCATTTAGGTATTCGATTCTAGCAATGGTTT